>JAHHUM010001607.1:70000-142804 GCA_036173005.1 Crenichthys baileyi | reverse complement strand
TCCCTTTTCACGGGTGTCTGAAATACCCAAAAAAAAAAGTTTCCCTTCTTCATACTCTTCACAGCAGGCCTTTGCTCTTTCACTGCCATGTTGGCCATGCTCACACATCAGTTTCCTGAGCTCATGGGTGTCTTTGCCAAAGCAGTAAGTACTATCACTGCAAAACTCTACATCTTAAAACTCTGTAGACTTTAAATGTGTTATAATTTAGTCATCTTTATTGTTGCTTTGTTTTTGTGATTATTTAGAATTTTACCTGGTTATCTTTGGCTAATTTAATAAAAGGTCTTTTTTCTTGGAAAGAGAGCTTTCTGCTCCTGTTGTGGCTTCTGCCTTCAATCTCTGTCTAAAATTTAGAGGCTATAAATGGGTTAATGGTTTCCTATTACATTCATTTGCTACAGAAATGTTAACAGTTTTTAGCCACACTCTGTACCTTGGGGTAATTTTTTTTGTTTATGGTCGACTTGTTTATTACGTCTGACATAGTCATGGGTCTACTTTCGTCAGGAAAACAAGGCCACAGAGAACATGTAGTGTGCTTTGCTTTGTTTCGTGATGACTTGAGTGCAGAGTCTTACAGAACACCCAGTGTGCCTGGTTTGTGTAATGCTCGGTTAATGCATGAAAACGGTTGAGGGAGGAATTCAAAAGTTTGCTCTGCCTTCTGAGGAGAAACAGATTTCAGTGAAATGGCTACTAAGACTGTAAGACAGTGGTAAGACTAAGACAGTGGTATTTACAGTCTGCAGGCTCCATTATTTATGGGTATCTGACATTCATGTCTTGAATCATTTTATTATATTAAATTGGATTTAAGAGTGCTTGGTGTGTCTTTGGGTTTCAAAGATGATTTACCTTCCATTTCAAATGATTAAAGTGTCAAATGCATCAATCAAAACTTATCTAGATTAAGCAAGAAAATAAGGCCAGTTTCACTTTTCTCTTTTTTTTTTCTTCAGATTCATAAACCAGCTTTTATATAGCGAGAGCCCTCTGTCTGTTTTTTTTTTTTTAAATAAAACCTGTTTTTTCAGTTGGGTAAATCAGTCTCAGAAAGATTTTTCTTTAATTCTTAAATATGATAACATCAATTGTGCCCGACAATAATTGTCCAACTTGTCCAAACTAATTTAGTTATTTTTACTGGGTCTGTTTATAAAATTATGATTGTGATATAATGAAAAAAATTGTTATATGACATGTTTGCTATGTTGCAGTTACCTGGTCTGAATTGTGAAACATAGGTCATGAATGTTGATTGTTAATTTTCTTGTGCTTCTTTACCTTTGATGGTAAAACACCAAAAATGGACCTGAACTCTGATTTCATCCAGCCTTGTTTTCGGAACAAAATAGCTAAAGCTTTTGGTGTCAGATTAACGTAAACACTTAAATGCCAGAGCTAACTGTTTTCGCCTACTGTATTATTTTTTAAAAACATAATAGTTTCAGTACATTTTGATAACCCTTTGGAACAGGGCCCTGAAAAATTAAAAGGATAAATTTAAAGGGGCCAAATTTTATCCCTTTCCCTTTTTTCCTTTCAGTTTTTTAGCAAAATCTTTGAAACCCCCTGGGCTTCTTTGCAGACAAAATGGAAAACTTCATGCCGTCCAGTTTCTGGCACCAGCTGCCCCGGTTTTGGGAACCCTCATCTCTGCCCTCATCAGTCATTCCAAGGGACACACACACCCCACCCCACACAAAATTGAAAACAAAAAAAAACAGCAACCCCTCCTCAAAACCCTTTGGGTAAAAAGTTTTTTTTAATTGCCCCCTTCCTTCTGCGAAGAAAATTAAAGGGCATTGTTTTTTGAAACCCCTTTTTTTTTTGTTTTTTTTTTTTTTTTTTTTTTTTTTTTTTTGGGCCCATTGTTACTGATTATTTTGGGCCAAGCCTGTATAAAACACACCCAAAAAGCCAATGCTCTCCAAACATGGTTTTTATTTTAAAACAGAAGTTTTCCTAGAACTGATTTGGTGAATAAAACAACTAATTTTCCTGTCATCTTGTTAGTATTAGTAAGTTCATACATTCTTAGTTTCTATTGAAGAGCTACTGTTGAAACAAAATCACTTAGACCTGCATGTTTTTAATGCTTATTAATCATTAAGTAAGTGTCAGTGAAAAGTCAGAAGGGCAACTATAGAGTTTCTCATCGTAATCTCTTAAAGAGGCTTTAAAAAAATTTTTATAAACCTTTTATTTTCCCTTTTAAGTTTTAACGGGTTTTTTCAAAAATTCCCTTAACTGGGGGGAAATCCAGAATAAAAACCCAAGTCCCCCCCGGGGTTGTTTTTGGGGGGGGTATAAAACAATCCCTCGGGATCCCTCAAAAGGGCAGTTGTTACTAAGGCATGACTCTTCAGAACTGTATTATTGGGATTCTGTCCTTTTTTTGTGTGGAACATGGTCAGATTCCCAGGGACATTTACGGCAACCCGAAGGGGAAGATTGTAATTGAAAATTTAATTATTCTGTTCCCACTGCCATCCCATTTCCCGGAAAAAACAAATTATTTTTAAAATTTAAAATTTCAACATTTGTTAAATATTTTGAGTAAAAAAAAGTGTTCCCACTAAAAAATCTAACCCTCATAAAATCCCCTGATCATTTTTTTTTTTAGACTCCTTAAAAAAGTTCCCAAAAGACATATTTCAGATTGTCATTTTTTACTTTTATTATTACATTATCACACTAACTTGTCCATTTGTAAATTATTCTGAAAACTTCCATTTAAAAAGCAGTTTCAGTGGGGAACCAAATGATTAAAAAAAAAGTCCCTTTTTTTAGAAAAATTTATGCCTCTGAAAAAAATTTTAAGTTTGTTTAAAATCTGTAAAAAAAAATTTTAAAAACAGAAAAAATTTAAATAGCTTTTGTAAAGATTAAAATGAAGTAAAATTTTCAATGCTTCGTATACTCTTTGAAAATTGATTATCCATCCATTGTCTAAAACCACTTATCCCTGAAGGGTCGCCAGGGGGGGTAGTGCCTATCTCCAGTGCCGCTGGGTGAGAGGCGGGGTACACCCTGGACCCAAATTGATTATATTTTTGATAATCATGATCCTTTTATGTTTCGATCCAGTCTGACCTTTAAAAGTTGATGACAAAATATCTGTATTATACTGCTGAAAGTAGGGGCAAGGCAAATGCTGAGGACGGGAGAAATTTTAAAATTTTGGGGGGTAAAAACTATCTTTCAATAGTTTGACAGAAAAAGCCACAATAAATTTTCCCCTTTCCTTTTCATGTGTGCTGTTTTTCTTGTTTGTTTTACATACTGAAGGAGCTGCAGACCATCTCTTAGACATATATCTTCCACCATCCTCTGTTTAAAGTAGACCGTTCACATTCCGTTACCTTACTGCTGTTATGTTAGCTGACAGCCGTCATGTTTTTTGTTATACCTTTTTGCTCCTATCAGTGGATGCTTTTCTGTGGCATGTTCACCATGATCCTCTGGTGCCAGAATCAGATATGCACTAATGCCTGAATGGTGAGCAGCCTCAATTTAAAAAAAAATAAAATCTGTTAACTCAATATTCCCAAAGGGAGAAAGAGGAAACTTCAAGGTTAAAAATCTAGAAGGTAAAGGTGACAGGTGATCTGTATAGCAATGCTTTTCACGTGAGTGTATCATTTTTGTGATGGTATGAGAAACAATTTGCGTGGTTTATGAAAACACTGGAGGAAATTCATTTCTAAAGTAATGATTTGGTGCAAAACCTTGGACTTGTTTCACAAGGTAGAGATCATCACCTATACACTATCTCTAATCGTCTCATTGTGTTCTAAGAAATTTAATTACCTAAACAATTAAGCAGTAGATCACCAGTTTTAGATCTAGAAGTATCTTCTACAGCTTTTGAACTGCAGTTAAATTTTTATTCCTAAATGAACACTAAATTACTCATAATATGTGACTTCTAGGCAATCTTGTTCTCCATATCGTCCTTTCCTAGTTGCTATTGTGCTGTACTGGTCATGGGGACTGCCAAATATTAGCAGCAAACAGCCTCCCGTATTCACCTAATAAATCCAATGCATGTGATCTAGCTGAATGAATTGAGGGATCTCACCAGTAACCATTCAGTGAGCAGCTGTTTGCTGTGTACCCTGCTTAAGTATCCTCAAGAAATGTACTGAACCATAAACTGTGATTAGGGAATCAACTCCATACCCCAAATATAATGAAAAAGGTCCTACCTTCCATCCACACAAACATACTGTATCTGAAACTATTTCATTTTGTGCTTTCGACTCGGTGAAAGAATTGAGACATCGCTTGCTAATATAGTGTCTTGCGGAAACATCTGTAACGCTTGAACTTCTTCACATTTCACAACCACAAGTTGAACCACATTTTACCTAACAGACCAACAAAATCAAGTTTAGAATTGCAAAGTGTAATGAAAAGTATGCATGGTTTTTGTTTTTTTTTACAAATAAAAATCTGAAAAGGCTGGCATGGATTTGTATTCAACCCTCCTGATATTTCCTTATAGAACCATTTTTTTGTGTCTCCCAGCTTTGCACATCCACAGACTGAAACTTCTGCCCATTCTTCTTTGCAAAATAACTCAAGCTGAGGCAGACTGCATGGAGAGTTTTTTTAAGCATAGTCTGGCCACAGATTCTCAATTTGATTTAGGTTAGGAGTTTCACTGGGCAGTTCAAGCAAATGCTGTGATCCAAGCTATGCCAAGTTGATATAAATCCTCACCCAAGTCTCAAATCTTTTGAAGCCTCTAACACTGTGTTTTTTTCAGCCCTGGTCCTCAAGGCACACTACCCTGCATGTTTTAGATGTTTCTCTGCTTTAACACACCTGATTCAGGTGGTTGCAGTTCAGCAAAAGCCTGTTAATCAGCCATCAGTTGAAATCAGGTGTGCTGAAGCAGGGTAACATCTCCTGTAGGGCAGTGTGCCTTGAGGACCAGGGTTGAAAAACACTGCTCTATCAGGTTCTCTTATAGGATTGGTGTGAATTTAGCTTCATTCATCTTCCCATCAACTGCTGACTAAAAACACTCCCACGGTATGAAGCTGCCACCACACTGTGTCACCTTATAGAGGATGTCTTCCAGATAAAACATTTTCTAATTAATTCCTAGTTTGAATAACTGCAATAGCCTAAACAACACATCTGTCAGTTGAATGTCTAGAGTTCATTGACTAAATTGTAAAAGTTTTTCAAGATGGATGAAAAGTTTTCTTTCTTGGGCTGCCTGACTGTGAAAAATTCACATGGACCACACTGTCCCCCTGGGACAAGTTTAGCTCGGAGATGTTAAACTGAGATGCCAATTTGATATAACTTTGATGGCTGAGAATGCCTTTGATGCCACTCCTGTTATTTTTACAGACTTCAACTGGGGTCACATGTGGTGAAGGACAAAGCTCCACACATCTTGTTCTAAGAGAAGTACATATTTTGCGTTTAGTGTTGTCCCTGTACCGTTTACATTACCGTTGTACAATTTAGCACGTTAAATCAAGAAAGTTAGCTCAAAGTTTTTCTCATGAATAATGCCATATTTGAACTTTAACATTCTGTAGCCTATTCTACCTTCTGCAACCCTTGTCATTTTACTAGAAAATTACTGGAATTACCAATAAATAAATTGAATGAATGTTAAAAAATGACCCAGCACGCTTCATTATTTTTGTGCTCTTTAGCTTATGGAGAGCACCTTTATTGGGAGTAACAGGGTGGATCATTGTGATTTAACATAGAATCAATAAAATATTTCTAGCAGTGCATTGCAACGATAAAATGCATTCACAGACTGTCAGGTGTACTTCAACACCTTTCCCCCCTTTTCCTCATAGACCAAAAGCTTTACATGGACAAACATGTGGCTTCAGTCCAAGCTGAACAGTGTCATTACCAGATATAAAACATTTTTGCTGACTGAAAAGAAAACTACAGGTAAAATGTCTTTATTAACATATTCAATATTCTTAATACAGATCAGTGCAAACCCAGAAGCATTTTCAATCAGTCAGAAGTTATCACTTATTACTTCCGCCTTTCTAATCGTGAAGAAAAACAACTCCACCACAGACTATGAAGGAAAGTGAAAACAGATTTTTTTTTTTTTTTTTTTTGCGTTAAATGACTTTTGACAGTCTATCATTTGGCCTTGCTCAAAGCAGTTTATTTTGGCTGTTGTTCGCATTGCGTGGACCTGAAACAATTTCTTCATTCCTAATGCTTATTGTCAGATTCGTTTAGATCCATAAACCCTTCTAAAGACTTGTGTCTACAAAAGCCTAGTGCTGCTGCATTACCAGATGTTAGACAGTCATATTTAAGATTTTGAATCATTACAACTGTTTTGGCTTCATTTCCTGAAATATTTAAGTTCTCACAGAGCATTATGAAGCTAAAGACGTTTGCATTGGGCTAAAAGCAGATTTGCATAGATTACATTATAAAGTCCCTAACAAAACTTTTCATACCCCATAATTTGAACCCTAAAACTGCTTTTCATAGACACTGTCATCTATGCTACATGTGTTAAACTGGGAGAGACAAAGCCCAAAAGACCTTCAGCTGTAAATGCAGCAAAACGTGGTTATGCAAGATTGTACTCAGAGGAGGTGAAAACAAATCCAGTCCACACTTTTCAGATTTTCAGTTGTGAACAATTTCTAAAACAATTTTCCTTCCACTTCATGATTATGATCTACTTTGTTTTGGTCAACTACCTAAAATTCAAATAAAATACTAAAAGGTTTTTGGCCATAACATGACAAAATGTGAAAAAGTTTAAGGGGTATGAATACTTTTGCAAGACTTTACACATGTTTCAGCTGAATGAGAATAGATGAAATTTCTATAGGCTTTTGCAATGGTTTTAATCTGGTGACACACTGTAAAAGAACTCCCAATCAGGTGTGTAATATTGTCTTATCAAATTTATTTTCAAATGGAATTTGCATTTTTTTTGTGTGTGTTACAGTCATGTTACACTGGATAATATTGCACTGAATAAATCATTTTCGACATTTTACATCAAAGCTTCTAATGAAATGGCTCAACAGCTGAATTTAAGTCTGCATAGCCCTCTGGAGTTCAGAAAAAACACAAACACAAACAACCAGAGGTAGAAACGAGACAGTTTTACATGATGCAACAAAGGAAATGTATTTTCAACGTAATTTAGTCAAATGTATACTGTATACTGTACACTAATATTTTAAACAGCAGTCCAAAGTTCACTTGAAGCTTAGCTTTTTTTCACGTTTCCCCTTTTTCTTTTAGTTTAACCAAATCCAACTCCTGAAGTGTGCTGCCACTGAACTGAAACTTTTAACATGCCCCCCTCTTGTCCTTCTTTGAGGTTCACAGTGTCTTTTCTGACTTTAACAAACATGATTTCTTACAAGCGTCTTCTGACTTTTGTTTGTTTTGATACTTACTTTGATACTTATAGAACCATCGCTCTGTAGTGTGATATAGCAAACACCTGCTGCTCTCTCTGTCTGCCACTGGCTGGCAAGAACAAATTATTGCTGTACTGAAATGGACCTTTACACTGACAGAACATATGAAAAGTGAATGTAAACAATTAAAATGCCGACAAGTTGTTGTGCATGGATATACACTTAGATTTTTTAGTAATTCAGCTATTCCTTTCTCGTATATTTCTAAAAAGAAAAATATAAATACAACCTTGCAGAGGGATATAACGTGGGGCATTCAGATCACAGTTGTGGGTTTAGCTTGATATTTACCACAGGGACATTTTTATTTGTACCCTAGTGTCCCTAGAGTGAAATTATGGTTCCAGGTATTGGCGCCCCCAGTTTTCCTGCTGCCCAACTTCCATTTCATTCATGGTCGATGAACCACCTACAGGTGGTGGTCCCACATGGAGGGGGGGTTCCAGTTGCTTTTTTGGGCTGAGCCAGGGTAAGCTTCAGGTGCCAAGGCCTGGCTACTAGGCAACCTCAGGGAAGCTAATACCAGCCTGGCTTAGGGAGGGTGACCCTGTCTCTAAAATCCAGGCAAGGTTTGTGAGTGTTGTGGTCTTCTAGCACTGAGATTCAATCTTTCCATCTCCAGGGTGCATTCGGCTGAAATGAGCATCCTCTGCAGGGCGGCTGGACTCACACTTAGATATAGGGGGAGGAGCTTTGTCGTCTGCAGGGAGCTCAGAGTAGAGCTGTTACTAATCCACTTTTAAAAGAGTCTGATCATAATGCCCTCTAGGAAACTCCCTTTGGAGGTTTTATGTGCACTTTCCCCTAGAAGGAGACCCCGGCGCAGACCCAGAACTTGCAGAAGAGGACAAATATGATCCTTCGTGCCTAGGAATACATTGTGACCCCACAGAATCAGCTGGAGAATGAAGCCATGGAGAGGGATGCCTCTTCTGATCTGTTACCCCTGCAATCCAATCTCAGATGAGACAATGGTTTGATGGATTCAAATATTAAAATTTATTTCAGACATTTGTTTACTTTTAGAGGCAACCTGAGAGGTAAACCCTACAAAAGATATTGTTGGTGCCATTTTTGTAACTCACCTGTATCAATTAATTTTGAGTTGGTTGGGAGCCATGTGTAAAACATGTTTAATGGCAAGCAGTTACATAATTTTTATAATATTCTAATAGTCTTGTTTTTTGAAGTTGAACCAGTTTTTAGTCTAGTTTATTGTCCTGAACTGCAATTATTAATCTCAGAAGGTATAGCTTCACATTTTTGTAGGTCATGTCAACTGTAAGGCAGTCTTTGTCCTGAACTGCATGAACATTGAAAACTACTATACACCAAAATCTCTACAGTCTAACTTACTCGGCTTCACAGCTGCAATAGTCACTGATGACAAATACATTCTTAGTAAGGTACACCCACAGTTCATAAGGTTTGTCAGAAACCCTCTGAAATGGGATCACCATTGTTTTCTCAAATAAGTCTTCTGATGTCTCCAAAAAGGAAATGACAACGCTTAAAACTTTGCACTTTTGTGTTTAAAATCCCTGATAGTTGATAATGCAATACATTTCCCAGAAAGGAAACTTTTGCCCACTTACTGACAGTGTTACTTCGCACTACTTACTTAGAACTGAATATGGTTCTGGCAACATATGACCCTGAACGGTTAATTCATCACAATGTCTCTGAAAGGTAATAGTGTCTAAACATAATTTTTTGTTTTAAGATAAAATTGTTAGTATCGCTGTGCCCCATGCAAGATTTTTATTTGCCAGCAGACTCCCAATGCTCGGGTATTCACAATAAAACCAAGCATCATTATAAATGAAACAATGTCAGCCTAATTTTTTTCTGTTTCTTTAGATTCAGTATTTCTGTTATTATGGCTGTCTCCCATCTTCAGATAACGCATTGTCCTCAAAATTTTAATTATAGCAGTATAATAATATATTCAACCATTTAATAACAACATAGTTAAGTGTTTATAAATGGTCTTGTTTCATACTGTTCAGCGGGCTTCTTTTCCAGTTTACGATCCTCCGTTCAAGGTTTAGGAAGTCCGTGCATCAAGAAGGATCAAAGCATCAAACGCCAAAGCTTTTAAAGTCACAAGATCCTACATTTTGGAAAGCTTTAGAACATGTTCTTGAGCCCATTGCACCTATTTTTGGCCATGCCTTCCTACTAAGTTATGTCCAGCCAATCGGGCCTCTTGTGTGGTTTGCACGTGTGAACGTCCACTACGTCCTCACAGTCTTTGCACTCCACTGTGCAGCACCACTTAAACTTGCACTCACACTTGGTAACACGTTTGATGCGCATGGTGTCATAGCCTCGTCCACAGCACATGACCTCACAGCCATCTGTGCCTCTTGAGGACTTGCTGCACACTCTGCCAGCTGTCCCCAAAGAACCTGTAAAGTGATGAAAAGAGTATAAATGCCTCATTTTTGGCATAAAGATCAAACAATTTATAGATTTGGGGTAGAACTTAAGGGGATTATATTGAATTTTTGTCATTGATCATTAGCTGTCCTGCAACAGATAGCACTCACAAGGACCCTAATAGAATTGCACTGGTAGCTAATTATCATATGCCATGTTTAGTGCCATTAACCCACTACACTGTCTGGCCATATTATCATACAGTGCTGTCACTATGCGTAACGGAGAAGGGCATCCATTCCTTTTTTTTATTTTTTGGCAAGTGCTTCCCAAGCTTTGCCACCCATGCAGTGAAGAACGTCAGCCATATCAAAAAATATCAAAATCTACTGCTGGATGTAACACACACTGGCACAGATTTTATAGTTTATTTATGGTTGAAATTGGTGGTGGTGTTCCACCAAATTAAATTTTGAAAAAATGCACCTACTGTACATCATAGATGGTCAACTGCTAATCCTGCCAGTTGGCCAACATCAGTAGACATTTTGCAATTATGCAATTATTTGTTTTCCAAACCGCAATACCACCTTTCCCACACTCTTCAAGAAGGCTCAGTACCAGACAGAATAGTCTCAGACCCTGATTGTGGTCATGTACTCAAGTGGAAAATCTTACCCTAAGATCAGACGCCAGGTCTAATAACAGAGCGGATCTGAAGTCAATGAGAAAAGAATAGAATGAGATATTCCTCCTGGCTCAGGGAAAAGAGCTTCACACTGACCAAAGGAAGGATTTGAAAATTAGGCTTGATGTATCCTTAGGTTGTGAATTACTATACAATGGAGACTAGCAGTGAGGTAAATCCGGGACTGCTATTAAGATAACTTTTTTTTCCAAGGTAAGACAGCTTGTCCTTTCAAGTGAACACACTGTCATTACTCCACTGTTGTCAAAGTGCAACCAAGCTAACTGCTGGGTTGAGCGGAGGAATTTGTAAGATCAATGCCATCATGTCCCCTGCACATGCTAACCTCGTCTAATCTACTAACAGTGAACTCCGTCACGCTCTGCTGAAGAGAATGGATCTGAGAACGAGGCAAAGCAAACATCAGGAATTAAAGGAGATGTGAGAGGTCAAATTACTGAACTTTAAGCTGTGGAGGAATTTAGGACTATGGTGGAAGTCCCTAGTACAGGATCCACCATCTGTTTGTTATTTTCCAAAACAATGTTTCAAAGAATATATAATTTTTTTTAAGTTTAAAGAAACACTGGAGGGTCCACTGAAGTCTTTTTATAGGGCTTTTCAGATCGCCCAGTCACAGATATTTAACCCAGAACAAAATATGGAAAATGTAATTTTATTCCATTTGTGCTATTAAAATTTTGTCTAAACCAAGATCTGACAAATTTTGAACTACATTTAGAGATCAACAGATGGTGTCCAGCAGACAGTCATTCATGTTGTCCGCAAAAAGGGTAAACTCCAAAAACTGTCTGTTCACAGAATGCTTTATCAATATTGCTGGAAAGTTGAGTGGAAGAAAAAATATGATAGAAGCAGGTCCAAAGCAATGGCGATAAATATAGCCTTTCTGAAGCACAGCCAAGAGTTTGGGGGGGTTTCCAAGATGTCAATTGCAGCTGGAGTCAGTTCTTCAAGAGCAACCACAAAAAGATTTATCCAGGATGTGAGCTAGAAATGTTATATTTGTCGTTGTTTACATCTATTCTGAACTAGAGACCTCAGAAGCATTTTACCTGGGCTAATGAGAAAAGAAACTGAACTGCTGCTAGCTCCAAAGTCATCTTTTCAGATTAAAGAACATTTGTATTCCATATTTTTATATATAAAATAAATGTGGCCATTTTGAGCCAACCTCTTAAAAAAAGTAAATCAAATAATACCTTACAAGACTTTGTAATTCATTGACTTACCTGCCACCCGGTCCCTGACACAGTAATCTGGGGAGTTCTCCACATACACCAGTTCATTCTTGGTGGTTCCCTGGAAGTCCTTGTCAGCCACCATAAAGCCAGTCTTATCCTGGTTCATTGTCACTTCGATGGCTGTGTTGTACTTCTTCCGAAGGTAGTCTCCAGTTCGGCTGAAGTCAGACATAGCCAGCCAACAGGTTCTCAGGGAACAGGAACCACTGACCCCGTGACACTTGCACTCTAGCTTCATAAAGCGCTTCACTGCCTAGAGCAAGGGTCAGAGGTGACAGAGTGTTAAAGCTGTTGATGTTGCCTATGGCAAATGCAGGTGTAATCAGCTCTGGTCCTCATTATGTATAGAATTTATTTTATGTCCGTGACATTTTAAGAAAAATAAACTTAATGGATGAAAGCAACTTAGAGTTTTTTTCCTAAGGGTTAGGATTAGGGTCTGCTGGTCTTTTTTCCATTAAAAAAACCTAGAAGAAGCATTTCCTTCATTCTCATTAAAGAAGTGAGGTCATGGATCATTTGTGATTTTTTGCACAATATTGCAACTATTTTTATTTTGGTATTTTCATTAAGCCGTACAATAAAATTGTTAGTTATCTTGAGAATCAATCATAATCAGGGAATGTGTTATGAAAATGACTACAGTATGTGTCAGTTATAGCAACTGGATGGACCATCTTACTATTGGGGTACTGTTTGTGTATGGTAGTTAGTATTGCATAAATTGTAAGATAAATTCTGTAAAATAAGTATAAGAAGAGACACTTGCCTGGTTCTGACAAGCTAATCCTACCCTATGGTTTTCAGATGCCAACAAAAAGTAAAAGATGTCAGAGTAACTATAACCAGAAAAAACACTAATGTTCTTGAAGTCTGATTAGGCAATGTTAAATTTACTGTGAGGTATTTAGCATTTCAAAATTTTCCTCACTCTATTCAAGCATTTTAGGCTTAATAAGTGGTAGTGCTAGCTTGTACTCCCTTCTTTTTCCTTGTACTTAGAAAATATGATTCTCTGACCGTTCCCCAGAGGGCTAAGTTGCAGTTTAAATGCACTTAGACTTAGTTCAAATGAGCTGTTCCAAATTAGATTTTTATTAGACTGCTGCTCACCATCCGACCGCATCGGTTGTTGTGCAGGTTCATCAGCGCTCTAGCATCCTTCACCATGTTCTCTCGTGCATCCACGAAAGCCTTGGCAAATTTGATGCCGTAGTTGATGTTGTCGCTACAGCCCCCCCAGTCAAAGTAGCCCTTGTCGTCTTTTGCTTGGCCACGCTTATGACCATCACAGCTGCAGATTTTCAGCTCGCCCTGGCTGCAGGCCCTTGTGATGGCGTAGACCACTCCGGCTGAAGAAATGGAGTAAACAAATGCCGCCTCTCTGCTGCCTATGTGAAGAAACATATGTTACAGGACTATGTTCTGGGGGAAAACACCGCTTTAATTAATATTTAATATTCTTTTAAATGTTCTTTTCAACACTCTAAACTCGGCTATGGTCATTTTGTTCTATTTTAGGATTTGAATTGTTATTTAAGTGTTTAGGTAATTTAGTGTCTATGTTTGGAATAAAAGAACCTTTCCTCAGTATATTTTAAGTATTGGGAGTGCCATAATCAGTCCATTTATAGTAGAGGGTCCAGTCAGAGCTGCAGCTACAGTATCATGCCAAACAATCCTCCTTTTACCTTTTCTTCAGTTTGCATAGATGAAGGCTTTCTGGGTCTCTGAACTGTGTTTTCATTTCAGACAAGTAGAGATTCTGGGGGTTATTTGGTCTGGCTGTTCCACCCTCTTGTTCTCATTCCTGCTCACGCAATGAGGCAAAGCACAGACGATATTTCAGGGAGTGAAGCTTTGTCTGGCTGCCAGACACATCTACCCAAATATTTACATCTTCTATTACTGTTTATACATCACCAGTGTGGATCTCTCAATCTGTTTCTTGTTTTCAGAGAACATTCACTTTCCCAATCTTCCTTCATTCCAGAGATCGTAAAATAACCCATAACACTTTCTCCTTCTGTTTGTATTCCAGGGTAAAGTTGATCTAAACTTTATTCTTTACTCATGAGACTTTTCTGAGGAAAATTAACTCAAGCGTCATCCACATAAGCAACCATTGTCGCACAGCAATCAGACAGAAATCTCACTTCGCAGCATCACCCTGCCAAACACAGTGTGGTCACGGTCCAGAGTGCTGCAGTTCCAGCGGTGGTATCTGAACTGGTGCTGGCACTCTTTGATCCACTCCTTGGCCCCCTCGCTAATGGACTGCATCAGGTCCGGGTGCCGCTGGCAGAGCTGCCGCTGCTTGTTCACCAGGCCGGGGATGTTGTCACAGATCACCCGAGCACCAAGTGCTCCGATGTACCTGCAGGCGCACAGATAATGCAAATGAAGAGTGAGCATAGTGATGCTATCAGATTTACAGTTAAACTGTCACTGCAGATGGACCTTTGCATTCTTATTTTTTTGTGGAGTTGGTTAAAATAGCTGAGTTTGGATGTTGGGCTGCAAAAACATCCACGTTTTACATCATGTAAAACTCAAAATGAACCTGACAAAATCATGAGATGCTTCGATTGTGGGCGGACACATTCCTCATATTTAAGAAATATTCTTTGTTTATATCAGAATTTTAAGCCCTCAACAAGAGCAGAAAAAGTCGACACGAAAACATATTATTCAAACAAGGCAAATGTTTGTTTGTCTTCATAAATTAGGAAAGTGCTACAAATAAATAGCCTGAATTATATGTATCTTCTAATCTCTTATTAAAACATTTAAAGCAACTCAAGCTGTGACAAGCAAAGGCAAATGAGGACCCAAACTAAAGTAAAAACAAAACTCAGAACTGCACTTTTAGAGAATTACAGTACAGAGTTACATCTTATGGTCACAGTCTCAATGACAACAATTTATTATAAGGCCTTTATATACATTTTACCAGGGTTGCTATATATGTGCATGTAGATAATGTACACTAGGATGTTAGTTTTTTCTTCTTTAATACGTAATTCATCCTGTGAATGACTTTTGTATTCCACTAATCATGTTATCAAAATACGTTGTAATTTTAAATATATAGAAAATGTTCTATATGGCAACATATAGAACATTTTAAAACATTATTACCATTTTGCAGATCTGTGTTTTAGCTTTTAAGAACGTCACCAAAGGCAGAAAATAGGAGAGTACATGCTTTATACAAAGCACGAAAACCAACAAAGGAGAGCAGGTTTTATATTTGCTGATGCTTTAGGTGTAGGATGATCTGAAAGTAAATAATGGAGAAAAAATTATGAATTGCATAGCTGTCATTACATTAACGATAACTGAGCTTTTTCCTCCTGGAGAATGAGATAATTGAGTGTTCAAGTAATTTATGACTTTTTCACATTCAGAAAAAACCTTTTGCTTCTTGTTTATAATTTTGTTTGCTGCTTATAATGTATGATTTTTTTAGCAGCCCATAAGAGGACAGATCACATGGTGGCATTGTTGGTGGGCTTCTCATGTCAACAGAACAAGAATGCAGCCACCTCCAGCACAAGTGAGAGCTCAAATCAACCATAAGATCACACTGGGCTCCCTCTTCTCCTTTCTCTACCCGTTTCAGCCTCTTTAAGCTCTGTTCTCCTTCCGGATATCATCCTGGTGCTTAATCGCTTTTGTGTCGCCATGTCACTGAGACGGAAACAGACATAGCGGGCTGTTTCCACTCCTGTTATGGCTGTCCCTGTCCTGTTCCGACCGTGAAAATCTGCCTGAGCAGTAAAGCAAAACAGAAGGACTACTTATGTTTATTTTGTGATGTACAGAAACAAGACCTGAGAGGAGTGGGTCCTATAGTGAGCCATATGTTGCTAATCTTAATTACTTCAGTTGTTAAAACAACTAAACTAAAAATGCCTCACAGTTGTGCATCTGTCTGCATGAAAGCAAAAAACGGAACAGTTTCTTTTACCTCTGCATTATCATTTGTTAAACTGTTCAAAAAGGAAACATAGAAGTATAGTTAAAATAACAGAAAAGAGATAAGGAAAACTAAAAGCTCATCAAAATGCAATTTCTTGCAGGTGTGATTTCAGGTTAGATTAGAAGGTGTTGCTAATTCGCCAGCATTTTTTTATGGCATTTAAAACCCTTAAAAGAAATCATAAAGGGGCATTCACTCATGCACCACTGCCTGCACCTGCCTCCTATACTCTGAGCATGAGAGGTAGATAAGGGAACCTCTCTTCACACCATTAATCTTCAGAACGCTGCTGCAGGGAACATCTCAGTTTGCAGTGACATTTCAAAGAATAACATAAACACACATCCATCACATTCCTATACAGAAGATGATCCTCTTTTAAAGACATGGGAGAGTGCATATTCTCTTTGGGAAGATATATATCTATATATATATCTATATATATAGATATATATACAGATATATATTTTTTTACTCCATTTAATTTATCAACTTTTTAATTGTCTTTATTTAAAGTCAAAGAAAAATTCCCATATATATATTATGTATGTATATATATATCTACATATATATATAGATATAAATATCTATATTATATATATATATAATATATATATATACTATATATATATATATATGGGAATTTCTCTTTGACTTTAAATAAAGACAATTAAAAAGTTGATAAATTAAATGGAGTAAAATATATGTAAAGGAGGAAGCTAATTGATTAAAAAATGTATTTCATTATACAGACGTCAGTAGATGGATGAGAATACCCTTGAAAAGTTAATTTATTTTAACGTCTATCACTGAAAATGTTTATATTATATAACTTTATTACACATTGACTAATATATTTTATGAATTGATAATAAAAAACATTAGATAACACCATTAAACACATTTTTTTTATTACAGCAATGTTATGGCCTTGCTTTAACCCAGGTAATTACGGAAAAGACTGCTCAATTGACAGTTGTTCAGCCGACAGTCAATGATCCTCTTCACAAGGAGGAAACGTCATTGCTAAAGAAGCAGGGCAGTTCACAGACTGCTGTATCCAAGCATATTGATGGAAAGGTATGTGGAAGGAAAAAAGTGTAATCAAGAAGGGTGCAAGAGCAACAGGGATAACTGCAACCTTGGGAGGATTGTGAAGCAAACCAGTGCAAAGTTTTAAGGGAGATTCACAACGTATGAGTTTCAGCAGAAGTCGGTGCTTCATGAGCCACCACACACAGACGTATCAGGACAAGGTCTACAAATAACATCCGAAATACCATAACTGGGCTAAGGAAAACAAGGACTGGGCTGTTGCTCCTTTTCTGAGGTAAGTAAGTTTTGCATTGTATTTGGAAATCAAAGTCTCAGATTCCGACAGAAGAGTGGAGAGGCTCGTACTCGTACTCGCTGTCTTCCGCTTTATTCGGGAACGGGCCGCGGGGGCAGCAGACTCAGTAGAGACAACCAGACTTCCCTCTCCCCAGACACCTCCTCCAGCTCCTTCGGGAGGAGCACCAAGGCATTCCCAGGCCAGCCGAGAGACATAGTCCCTACAGCGTGTCCTGGGCCGTCCCCTGGGCCTCCTCCTGGTGGGATGTGCCTGTAACACCTCCCGAGGAAGCGCAAGTCACCCTTTTCCGGTCGAGAACCATGGCCACGGACTTGGAGTAGCTGATTTCCATCCCAGCCGCTTCACAATCGGCTGCAAACCACCCCAGTAGTGCTGTAGGTCTTGGCTAGAGGGGGCCAGCAGGACCACGTCCTCTGTAAAAAGAAGACAAAATCCACTGGTCCCCAAACCAGAGTGGAGAGGCACCGAATCTAATTTATCTGAGGTCAAGTGTGAAGTGTTCACATTCACTGATGTTTTGGGGAGCATGTTAACTGATCTTCTGATGATGGTCTAAGCCACGTAGCCCTGGAACCCATCCCGTTTCATTGTCTGTACCCGCTTGTCCTTGCAGGGTCTTGGCGGAGCTGGTGCCTATCTCTAGATGTCACTTGGTGGGAAGAAGCAGGGTATATCCTGGACAGATCACGCCCATCACAGCCAACACAGCTTTCTAAAGGAAACTTTTACAGCAATTGGACTTCATCTTCCTTCACTGCCAAAAGAACCGACTCTTGGTTTAATGGCCATGGTATCACTGTGCTTGGTTGGCCAGCAGATTGATCTGACTTTTATTGTGCTTATGTGATATTTCAATTTTCTGATAAACTAAAGTCTATGTTTTCATTAGCTGTATTCAATAACCGAAATAAACATTTGAAATATATATAATAAGAGTTTCATATTGGAATTGAACTACTGAAAAAAACTAACTTTTAGATGATGTTACAATTTATTGAGATGCACCTGTAAATAGAAAAGCAACCCACAACTTTTGCAGCACCTATACCCAGTTCATAATTAACATATCTATAATATTCTGCATGCTATTGAGTTACATAAACCCTAAGTAAATGCTCCAAAATCTTACTCACCACCACGATGAATCCACTATGGGTGTGAAAATGAGAAGGAGCAGAATAAAAATTGGTTTGGCAGGGTGTTGCCTCTTTGACCCGTTTCGGGTCCCCATAGTACTGTTGTTGTCTGATAAACTCCTGGATTTCATCTGAGAAATCATGTTTTATCTGCTCATGTGTTGGTAAAAGACGTACAGTCAGAAGTGAAGAGCCACGGTGACTGTCCGCCGTCCATCATCGGCGGATAAAAAGAATTTCACAAAGAGGAAAAAGTGGTTCCAGCCTCCATCGGTTAACTACAGACAAGATGCAGAGCGAAGTTTGGATCAGCACATCCGTAACCACCTTCATTGGCACTAGAGATTGGTCGTAATGTGTGATATTTGAGTCCGCCGTGGGCAGTTTATGAGACAACCTTAAATTTAACTCCGTTGCGCCACAAAATTAAGTTTAAAAAGTGCCAGGAACTCGAAATCGACAGAATCCACTGATGCCTGAGTGTCCCTAAATTGTTACACGGTCCAATTGGGGTAGATGTTCGAGGATGGGACAGATCCAGTGCTCACTTTTCCACCGGCAGCCGGGAATGAAGACGCGCACGGAAAGGCGCAGCGCTCTGCTCAGATGCGTCAGCTGTGCGCCACCCTTCCCTTCGTCCTGCCCCGACCACAAAAATTACACACAGCTGACTTTACATCTATTGACGCAGGGAGGTGCATTTGAGGTGCAACTGAAAGCAATTTGTTGTCGGATGGTTGCAGGTTGCTAACAAAATTCTTGTTTTAAAACATTATAAAGACGTTTTCTAGCCATTCGGTCTGAGGAAGGATGCATTGAAATTACAGACTTTATTACAGCTTAAAATGAGAAATATTACATTCTCGTTTCTCTATCGGTAGGTTATATTGCCTAAGTTGGAGAAAATGCATTAAAAAGATCTCATGAAGCCATACGTAAATATTTCTAAATCTTTAAGAAAGCCCATGGTCAAAAAATGTTTGTAGGGGAAATATTTATGGAGGTAAAATTGTATCAATATTATTCAATCAAACAAAAAACTAATCTCAATCAAAAAAACTAATCTCAATCAAAAAAAAACTAATCTCAATCAAAAAAATAAATTGTGGTCAAAACATTTGGAATATTAAATCAAAAAAAACTAATCTCAATCAAAAAATATTAAGTTGTGATCAAAACTTTCAGAGTTGTACATTTTTTTTAATGGAATATTTTATTTTGGGGAGGAAAAAAATTGTTTGAAAAAACTTTTTTTGATTAAAATGACTCATTTTTTCTCATGAAGAGAAAAAAATAGGGAAACGTCTTATATCGTTCGTCTTTAGGCCCCGCCCAGGATGTTCATGTTCCCAGCACTCAAAATTCTTTGAGTTCAACCAAAAACAGTGAGCGTCAAAACCAAAAGAGCGAGTCGTAACCAAAGATTTTTGACATGCGCAAATAAAAGTTTATGTTTTGCAAATAACTTTTTTCTCTTCGTGAGAAAAAATGAGTCATTTTAATCAAAAAAAGTTTTTTCAAACAATTTTTTTCTCCCCAAAATAAAATATTCCATTAAAAAAAAATTTTTTACAACTCTAAAAAGTTTTGATCACAACTTAATATTTTTTGATTGAGATTAGTTTTTTTTGATTGAATATTCCAAATGTTTTGACCACAATTTATTTTTTTGATTGAGATTAGTTTTTTGTTTGATTGAATAATACTGAGACAAATTTACCTCCATAAATATTTCCCAACACAGTGGCTCTCAAAAGTGTATGCACCTCTTTTAAATACGAGGTTTTTGTGATATAAAAAAATTGATATTCACCTTCAGTGTGAAATATATCCTATTATATATATCCTGTGAGTTTAACAGGACTGTACACTTTTAACAGCCACTGTATGGTGACATTTTTTTTCTTTATCAAGGCCATGACAAAATTACGCCCTGCTTAGAGACCTGCTCCAAACATCTCCACATCTGTCTGTAGTTCCACAAACAACCAGCAAATGTTGAAATAAATGAAAATGATCTTTCTCGTACCCAACACTCGGACTGGATATAGAAAGGTGAAGGTTGTCTCTGATAAAAATAAATTTCTGTGGAAAAATGCTCCACAATGACAAAAGGGAGTGTTGAAAAGCCGAATGGAGGTGGCGAAAGAGTGAACTCCAGCATCACTGTGACATCTGTAAAGAGATACTACACAGATATAACATACAGATGAAGAATGCAAAGTAATCCTTCTAAAATCATCAACAAAATCATAATGCTCATGCCTTGTTTGTCGCGGTCGACAGGTGAACAAATCCTCCTGTGTCAGTAGTATATATAGTCGTATATAGAAGTATAGTCTGTACATCAATACCAAGTCCAGCACCAATGTTGTGTCCAACCAAGACAAATTTGGACAAAATGACTCAATTCTACCAAAGCACCTACAAAAGCTTATAAGAAGTTATACATCAACTAAACTCCTCCTCCTGCTGTCTGGATATTTTACTCATAGCTTTAAGAAATGTTTGCCTGTCAAAGCATCTGATTTGATTCAAATAATAAACTTATCCATGTTGTCAGGTGTTTTTCCCCAGGCCTTAAAAACACCAATTATCAAACCACTGTTCTTGTGGTTTAATCTGGACAAGTTGTTATGGCAAAATCACGGGCCCATCTCAAGTCTCCTGTTTATCAGTAGCCTAAGGTAAATGAAAAAGCTGCTTTCATCAATTAAATACCGTCTTAACAATGACCAGCTGCTTTGATGTCTTCCAGTGAGATTTCCATGCTTATCACAGTATCAAGACTGCCCTAGTGCAGGTGTTCAATGAAATTTGTATTAAATGCGGACCGTGGACCAGTGCAGCATTCAACATTGTTGACCATGGTATGTTACTGGACTGACTGGAGAACTGGGTCAGACTTTCTGGTGCAGCACTTGTCTGTTTTGAGTCTAACTTTGCATTAAAGTCCCCAAAGTTCCATCTTGGGGCCCTTCCTATTCAATATCAATATGTTCCACCTAGCTCAGATTATAACAAACAACAACATAAGTTATCATATCTACACAGATGACACACAGCTCTGCATTTCAGTGTCACCAGGTCACTATGAACCCGTTCAAGCATTAGGTAGATGCATAGAACAAATCAATGCATGGATGTGCTATAATTGTTTTCAGCTGGATAAAACCAAAACTAAAGAAATTATTTATGGACTAAAGGAGGAGTGATCCAGAGTCAATTTCAATTATTACAGCTCGAAACTACTGATCAGGCCTGAAATCTGGGTGTAGTGATGGACTCAGACCTGAACCTTCAGAAGCACATAAGGACAATTACTAAGTTGGCCTTCTATCACACGGAAAATATTTCCAGGATTAAAGGACTTATGTCCCAACAGATCTAAACAAATCCCAAACTATACAAATAAACTTGCCTTGGCTTGAATAATATAAATAAAAGCTAGTATTTTACCTGTTTTATAGATATCTAGGGTTTTGTTGGTGCTCTTGATTTTTTACAGACTGTTCCTATTTGCTTTGTTTTTGTCTAAAAAAAATTGTTTTGTGGAATCTGTGCAGTTTTGTACATTTGAGTCTAAATGTAGATAATTTCAGAAAGGTGCAGTCATTTATACATTTAAGTCCTAGAATATACAGGGGTGTGATTTATTTTTACCAGCAATTCCACTGGAGTTGATTTCTCCCAACTATCTATCACGTGCCTTAAAAACCAACAATTTTTACCGCTGAATTCATATTAAAATTTGTCTTTGCTTTCATGGCTTTCATTCTGAAAGTATTTATGTGTGTCCATGTGCAATCAACCTTTCTTTACAAACTAAGCTAAAACTCCAAAATATATTTACCTACAAAGAATGGATCCTTGTACCAAAACTAAGAATGTCCTGGCCCTTCCTCAGAGAAACTTTGCAAATGTGCAGAGTTACAGAAAAAAAACTTCGGCCTTTAATTTAAGTCTAAAGCCAGACTTAAATAAGTTAATTAAATAGACCATTCTAAAAATAAATGCAGAATCATAATTGTTCTTTGGCCCACCATATCTCTGTCTCATCTGTCATATTGTTCAGTTTTCCCAATGTTTGGTCTGATGCCTAGTATAGCCCCTCTATGTTAGAAAATGATTAATAAGTCAATGAAGATGCCTCCCTGCCATGTGCTGCAGGGAGGGAGGAGCAAAATATCCTCCCCTCAGTTCCAAGCACTTGAACCTCTCCTGTAATGCCACTGGAGCGCATGTTTGTAGTTCAGCTCATATCAACAGTCCCAGCCCAGAGATGGGTTTGTCTGGAAACATCTGATCCCCCTCAAGGACATTTTCAGCTTGTGTTCCTGAGACTTCAGTGAGTCACTTAAGTAAATGCAGCAGGTAGAGATAGATACAGAGAAGTGATATGAGGTTCCTGTTGTGTGCAGACGAAGTGTGAGAGATCACTTTAATCAGTGCAAATCCAGGGGTGTTAGTCGGGAATGTAAGCAAAGGTCAATAACAACAGCAGCCTAAAATACCTCAGTTCAGACAGCCATTGTAATAAAGGTGATCTAGAAGCTCAGATGTATTTATGAAATCATTTATTGTTCTCTAAAACAAAGGTCCGTCTTGCACTGTGTGCAGCGTGGATTTAGGTACTGATGGAATCTGTCACCAAACATGTTCTCTTTCAGTTGCCCAGCTGTTTGTCCTTCTTTAGTAAGTCAGATCTGGATCTGGAGCCAAAGAGGGATCCTCATTACATGTGACCCTTACTTTCTTTACCCTGGGACGAGCTATGGATTTTACAGTGACAACTCTATAACAAATTGCTTTACAGGGAGCAGGTGATGGTGGCCATGCCACTCATCATTCAGCCCTCCCTCTCCTTGTGTCTCGCTTTGAGCCAGCTCCAGCTGTGGTCTTTAAGGGGCCATGTATAGGGTTCTTGATCCTTTTTGGGGTCCATTAAATGCCCGGGGCTAATTTTGTATTTTGACAAAATACAGGAAAGTGATTAGGGCTCTATAATCACAAATAGTGACCATATCTTACAAGTCAAGAAAAGCGACAGCAGCAAGTTCACAGAGAAGTCGTTTGTAGCATATTTTGTGCTTTCTTGAGACAAGTCTTTAAAAAGAAGGCTTTAACTTAATGGCTTAACTCCTGACAGGTAATGTGCTCCCTCCATGAACTCAGTTTCACACTCATTTATACAACATGACACTGCAGAGATGTTGTCGGTCTGACGTTGTAGAACAAGACAGCACTCAGAAAATCTACACTTAACAAATGCGTCAGTCAGTCATTCATTTTCTATACGGCTTCTTCCATAGTGGGTCATGGGGAAGCTGGTACCTATCTCCAGTATGGACAGAAGGCAGCGTACACCCAGTCCATCGCAGGGCAACACACAAACAGCCACGCACACAACAGGCATGTCTTTGGACTGTGGGAGGAAGCCAGAGTACCTGGTGAAAAGCCACGCATGCACGGGAAGAACATGCAAACTACATGCCGAAAGACCCCCGGCCAGGAGTTGAACCCAGGAACCTTTTTGCTGCAAGGCAACAGTGCTACCAACTGCGCCACCATGCAGCCCTAAAAAAATATGTGTCTTCAGCAATCTTTTTCAAGTTCAACATACCTGCAGTAAGGTATGTTTCTAGTAGTTTTTCATATTTGCAGACCTAAATTTTTGTCTTTCTCTTTTGCAGCTTCTAACTGGATTTCTTCCAGGACTGTATTGTATTTAGCTCCATCCATCTTCCCAATAACTCTGTAGCTTTCCTGTCCCTTTCATGCTGCCACTACCACCATGTTTTCTGGTGGCAATGGTGTGTACAGGGTGGCGTTCAGTGTTAGTTGTTTTTGGCACACACAGCAAATAACATGTAAAACAAAAAGTTCAATGCCAAATGTCTCATTTGACCAGACCACTTTCTTCCACACATTTCCTTACATGACTTGTGGCAAACTACAGATTAAACTTCCAAGTGCTTTCTTTCAAAGGTTGTTTTCTTTTTGCCCCTTCCATGAAGGAAAGATTTGTGAAGTGCATAACTAATAAGTTGTCCTGTCAAGAGATTCTCCCACTTGAGCTGATGATCTCTGCAGCTCCTCCATAGTCATCCTGGACCTCTTGGCTACTTCTCTGATTCTCTTTTAGCGTGGCCTGTCAGATTAGATGGAAGGTTTGCATTGTGCCATACTCTTTCCTTTTTTGGATGTTGGATTGAGCAGCGCTCCATGAGATGTCCAAAGCTTAGGATATTGTTTTATAATTGAACCGTTTAAACAGTTTAATTTCTGGCCTGTCTGCAGTTTGTTCACTCAGGTTCTTTAAGATTACATGCAGGTGGACTATATTTCATAACTGTAGGACTTTTGAAAGCAATTAGTTGCGCTGGATATTATTTAGGAGTATCAGAGTAAAATGGGCTGACTACTAATGTGCACATTTTCAGATTATGGATTGTGAAACATTTTGATTATCATCTTCATCATTGTTCTTTTTTTTACAATTATATGCTATTCTATCATATAAAATCTTAATAAAATATATTTGGGGTTTTTATGTGAGAAAATGTGAAAAAGTTTCTTAAAACTTCCCTTGCATTACTGCAAGGTGTTTTATTACAAGCATGTCTCTTACAATCCTACTGAGAGGAGATCCCACCACCTTTTCTGCCTGCAAGAGAGAAAACAACTCAAATTCTGATTCTAGGTTGTTCAAGCTAATCACATTTTACCGACGTTTTATTTATTCTTTCTTGTTTTCTTGTGGTTTCCAAAGGGAAATCGTTCTTGGGTAATATTTGTCTCCAGTAATTCAGTCTTCTAAAAGAAGGCATTTTCTTTTGCACCAGTATTGCACCCTAAGAACAATTTAGTCAATATCCACTTGTTGTTGTACACAATTACACTTCATGTCAATAACAAAGGTTGCTGAAATGTTCAAAGAGCAGTTCATCAGTGTGAACTTGTGTTTATAGAGGCCTGAGAAGCTGAGAAGATGAGGCTCTGCAGAACAACTAGGCGTGCCTGTTCTTGGTTTGGGATGCAGCTTTGCTGTCCTACACTGGAATGTTAATTAGATGAACTGAATGAAAGAGAGGTGACCCGTTCCGTTAACCAGCTAACCCTTTTCCCCAAGAGCCAGGAGGGGGATTCAGCTTGTCGAAAAACCCAAGTTAGCAAGTGTCTGTGTGTGTGTGTGTGTGTGTGTGTGTGTGAAGGAGACATGGAAACAATATGTGCTCTGACATTGCTGACTAATCCTCTCTTAATTTTTCTTTCTTAAGTAGCATCACATTTAACAGCCTACCACACAAGCACTGTTTACTGATTGAAGCAGCACTCAGCATGAAAAAATAACATTTTAGTCCACTTTTAAGATTTCACAACTTTTATTCGCAAACAAAAGGCTGCCTTTGATTTCAGCACACATTTCCAACAGGAAAAATTTCTTCTTTAAAGACAAGTGCAGAAGACTGTCGCCATGCAAAAACAAAACAAAAATAAATAAATAAATAAATAGAAACAAAAACAACAAATTAAACTCAAACATTACTATTCAGGTGGCGTTACGTGTGTGAATGTAACTGGACCAAGATAAACAATTCAGTATAGAACGGAATTGTGTGTCACAGAATTTAGATGTAAATATGTAAAATATAAGTGAAATGTAAACGTAAGAAAACTAAAGGAATAATACAGCACTATGGTAGAAAATATCTTTAAAAAAAAAACCATCCCGACAAAAATATATGAAACACTGACCTCTGGCGAACTTTACGGGGAGGTACAACTTTGCAACTATTGCTATTGGTTATGAAAGAGATATCTGCTTATAATCATTTTAATCAACAGATAATTAAAACGTTTACTTCTTCCAATTTACCAGTGGAAATTAACTAAAATATTAAAATTGTGTTATATTAATTGCATACTTTGCTGTGTTCAAGCTTTCCTGGTTTCCAGTTTCAGGGTCTATCCCAGCTGTCATAGGGACGGACCTGCAGGCTTTTGGACCAATCATCAGTCCATCACAGCTAATGTAATTCAAACAACCATGCTCACACCCTTGCCTACAGTGAAATCAGTCTCCAACTTAACATAACCTATTATTTATGCAAGTGCATATTAGGTAAAAGGTTAGGGAAAGCCTATACAAAGGATTTAAAGAACATACAAGCTCCACACAAAAGGGGCCATCACACTCTTGAGTCCGGATAATGAAAGGATTGGACTTAACACATCAAACTTTGATTATGTGTTAAGAAATATATATATAAACCCTGTGAGGGTGAGGACCACCTTGAACCTAACCCACTGTGACTGTGTCTGCTGTGGACCACATCCGGTTCCAGGAACCAACATTTTTCGAGAGCTGAGACGGTCCTCACACTGTACTTCCTGAGGCAGCTCAAGAAGTACAACCTTCCACAGGAGCTGCTGGTCATTTTCTACACTGCCATAATTCAGTCTGTCCTGTCCTCGTCCATCACTGTGCTGTTATGCTCATCCACAAAACAGGACAGGTCCTGACTGCAACGAACTATCAGGTCTGCAGAGAGGATCATCATGGCCGACCTTTCCTCATCCAGGACATATACAAGTCAGGAAAAGGGCAGCTAACACCTCTGCAGACCCCACAAACCCTCAACATAAAGCTGTTTAGACTTTTACCTTCAGGTCGGCGCTACAGACCGCTGTAACTACAACCAGCCGCCACAGAGACAGTTTCCTCCCCCAGGCTGTTTCTCTGATGAACACTTGACAGAGTTGTCAACAACATCATGCATACTTGGTCTGAACTCACACTGTCTTCTCTTGTCGCCTGTGTATATATGTACATTTAAAAGATATTTAATATTTTTTATTTTCATTTATATTGGAAAAATACAAAATAAAAAAGCTTCACTGAGAGCAAAGTGTACCGGAGTGAAATTCCTTGTTGGTGTGTACAAACTTGGCTGATTCTAAATAATAACACAGACCCTTTATCTTTTGGAGTAATTTATTAATCTTACATACGCCACTTTTTAGCCAGCAAATTATCATAAAGCGTGTGATGAAGGCAGAAATAACCAACATGGCAGAAGAACCCTGAAACTACTAATAGCAAACGTTGCTAGTTATGTAATGCAGAATTCCTACAATGACAAAGGAACTTGAAAAATCTCATCCAGCAGTAACTGCATGTAATCAGTCTCTTTGATAATCATAACTATGTAAAACAGAATATCAAGAAATTACAGCAATTTAGATGACATGAGGGATTATTAGACACATTAGACACACAACATTTATAACAGTTAAAATTAAGACTGTACAATTAAATACGACTTCTGTAGAATTTGTAAAATTCAGTGATGATTTTTTTATATAACCAGTAACACATTTGTTAATAAGTAGTCCCAGGACTCGTGTCCTAGGACTGAATGACAGCTCAACAGTCTGTATTTTATTTTTGGTCACCACAAAAAAAGATTGGAAAACCTTTTTAAAGTAATTAGTTATTTTTTGCCACCTAAAATAGCGCCTCTTTTATTATTTAAAACACATCTGATAAATACACATAATATTTTTTCAGGGGATTTTTGTTAAAGAAATGCTATAAATCCTGACATGTACAAGTCTCAGTTATAATCATTAGATGATCCTGCAATGAAAGAAGTATCTGAAGGCTGAATAATGTATTAATTTAATGAAACAACCATGTCTAGTTCTTTGACGCCATCCTGGGTGGAGCTGAGGCCACAGCTACCCGACAAGGGGCTCTCTGAGAAATGGCTGCCAGATTTCGGCACTCCAGCTGGAGCTAGAGGAGCCTGGGTCAGACCGGGTTTCTTAGGAGGGATAGGGGGAGGGTTTCCCCTTTCCACCCTAGAGATGGTTGGTGATCGGAGCCCCTGGGGAACTGCCCCTGCGGCCCTCCCAGTGACAGGAGACAGGGGTGCTGCAAGGCTGCGGTAGTCTGTACCAAACGGGGAGTTATTTGGTGTGCCAGATTTCATCGTGGCGCTCTGCTGGACAGAGGTGAAACGAGACAGGACCTGAGTGACTGTGCTTCGGGCCATCTGCTTGGATGGGCTGGCTTCAGGAGAGGAGCTGCTGGTCACAGGAGAGAGCTCTTTTGGCGAGAGCAAGGGGACAGGTTGAGCAGATTGGATCTGTGAATCCGGCTCAATGGAACCCTGGAACTTGTGCCGTGCTGCATGGAAACGCTGATTTATCCCAGCCTGGTACGGAGACTGATAGCTTCCCTGGCTCATGCTGCCTGTGGTGCATTTGACAAGGACAGGTGAAGTGCAGGGAGAGGAACGTGTCTGAGCAGGAAAAGCTGCATTGCAATGGGAAAAAGATGTTTGTGTCTGATGAGGAGAAGGATTCTCATTTCCATTCTGACAGGACATCTTCTCTGAGTGTATGTTTGATGTATAAAGCCCATTAGTCTCCCCTGGACAATGAGGACTGGGCTTTGGCTGTTCAGACAGGTGGTCCTCCTCAATGTCTTCAACCTTAATGGTGTCCATTGATAAGCTCCCTGTAGGAACATTTGTAGCCCGTTCTCTTCCTGTTGCATATTCTAGAATGGTACAATCTCCTCGCAGTTCTTTCACTGTGTACACCTCTTCCAGCTTCCTATTTAGCTCTTCCACCTGATCATAAATGAGATAAATTTAAAGACATTAATTAGCGGTAGTAATTAAATGAAAGTGCACCACTACAAGGTGCAGTTTGTCAAAGTGTTCACACCTGTTGTTGTAGATCAGAGCAATGAGCTTCTTCCTTCTTCAACCGCGAGCGAAGCTGTTCCCGCTCTGTATCAAACTCAGCAAGCTGCTCCTCCACCATCGCCTCCATCCTCAAGGCTTTCATCCTTTCCTCCTCCAGTTCCTTTCGTAGAGTCTGACAGGCATCTTTCTCCTAAATATAAAAATACAGCAGAGCCAACTGTTTAAAATACAAACAAAAGGATGTGGAACTTGGATTCAAAATGTTAGGACCTTGTCAAGTTTGCAGTTCAGCTCTGTCAGCCGGTGACCCTCCTCCAGAGCCCTGGCACTCGCCCACTTGCACTCTTTGGCCAGAGCACAAGAGAGCTGCTTGTGCTGAGCCCGTTCTTCTTCGAGCTGCTCAGTAATCCGTCTCTGCTCCTTTTCAGCCGGCGGACCTGACTCCGCTCAAATTCCAGCTGCAAGCAAAGAGAAGACATGCCATCAAGAAACTGGCATTAGTTGGAAAACATTATGTTTCCTGCCTATAATCCAGCTCATATTACGAAATTCAGTCATTCAGTTTCTGGCTGAGTCACATGTCTTTGAAACAAAGTACCTGTTGTTGTAGGCGCTCCCTCTCCTTTTCCAGGATGTAAGTGACATCATCTCCCTCTGCTGTGTCCTCAGCATGCCTCCTCTTTTCCTCCTCCAGGTCTGCAATAACCTAAAGCAAACACAAAATACAAAGAAAGAAAGTTACCATAAGCCAGGGGTCTGCAACCTGTGGCTCCAGAGCTGCAAGTGGCTCTTTGGACCTTCCACAATTATAAACTTTGACTAAAAATGACTAAAAACAAATATAATAACAAAGGCAGGTTTTAGCGGGTTTTTTCAGTTTTTTCATAGAATAATTAAATTGAATTTCCATAACAGAATGACACACTGTACCAGTAATATTTTTACATCTATTTTCTTTGTGATTAGATTGGAAGCTCAGTGCTTTTTTTTACATGGTTTTCCACTAATATCAACATCCAATAGTAGAAAATGTATCCATTCACTTTTTGCAAATTTTTTTATGTTATTCTTTATTTTAAAGCCTAAAAATAGAAATGAAATTGTGGTTCTTTAAAAATGACAAATTTCGTAAAGTAGGTATTTATCAAAAGTTTTGAGTAGTCGTTATACAAACAAGTCATACATTTGCGGCCCTAAACGAGTTTTATTCGGATGGACTTATAACACGATGTTATTACTTTTATTAAAAACAAAACGCACAATTTTGTCTACTGCTGCTAAAATTATGTAACATATTAATCCTTATGGGTATAATAATGTTATTTTTGATTTAGATACCTAAAAGTACTCTAAATAAAGAATAACTATCTGCTAAATTTAGCAGTCTAAGTAGGGTTTATGGGAAAAAAATAATATGCCTTCAATTAAGTTTAACTGGTTTATAAGTTTACCTATCCGCTCGGGTAGCTAGCCTGCAGACGGCTGCTTAACAGACATGTTAGTCATTGCTTGAAATCTGCTGTTTTTAAATAGTATTATGTTAACAGGAGGGCTGCGCAGTGCATTTTATCTCGACAACATAAATATTTGTGATTTTCGCACCTGGAAACAATCGGATCTGAATTTGTCAGCTTGCTGATGGGCAATTCACAGAAACATGTAGGAACGGACAACATGGCTGCACTTCACACTCCACAAAGCCAGAGATTATTTCAGGTCACCTGATTTCTCTCTCTGAAATCTCATTAACCCCTTCTACACTACTGTCACAAATCTGCCTCAAACCACCACACAGCCAAGGCGGCAAAAGGGTACCACTAATACCTGTTGATGCCAAAATTAATAACAAAATAATGTGTTCTATATGAATGTAAATAAATTCAAGCAGCTTTAAACTGTAGGAATGGTTTGACAAAGTTTTAGCGGTTTCACAACGTTAACTTTTTCAAACATTGCTGTACCTTGAAACCAATAACTAGCCCCTGCCTGCCTGTGAGTTTGGTAGCCTGCAGTACGTACTGAAGGTTAAAATTATATTGCATTTTGCAGTCAAAAGGTTCTTTGAGTGAAAAAATAATCCATTAACACACCTCACATAAGCATTGCACTGCTTTCACACAGATTTTGTTTGTAGAACACTGATGTTTATTTCTGCCATTTGCTTCTTGATTAAATCTTTTTTCTAGTTTTTGTATCAGGCGCTTGGTCTGAATTTCTTATCGTTAGTACCAAATATTAATACTCACCCTTCTGTGCCTGCTCTCAGCTGCAGCCAGCTGGGCAAGCATCTTCTCTTGCATCCTCCTACAGTGGCTCACCACCAGATTAAGAACCACCAGAGGGTTGGAAGCACGGGGAGAATGGCTAGGTTCCTTATTTAGGTCCCCGACAATCTCACTGTCTCTCTGCAAGGCCTGGAAGGGGTCACTTAGGTTGTACCTTCCGTAGCGCTCCTGGATAAACAGTTCTTTGCACTGGGCCTGAGGAGAAGACAAAGAGGTGAGTCAGGCTTTTACTTACAGAGATTTAGTAACTTGGTTGTACTGTGTGATTCTGCTCTTAGGCTCTGGTATCTCAGACATAGAGGGAATGGTTAAACTGCATATATAAAAATTTTAAACACACTGGGGGTAATTCACAAAACATTGCAATTTCCTCCTTTGTAACAGATGTTTTGCACACACATTTAACTTCATTACTGCGCTGGATTCACAAAGCAATTGCACTAAATACTTGCAGACACAAACACGCCTTTTAAGTCCTGAAAATGGGAGCAATATGCACCTATTTTTGTGTCATGGCAAAGTTGTCTTCTTTTCAGCCACAAACACAAAATCGTTTTGATAATGCAATCCTATTTGCTATGGTTGTAATGTATATATATATATATATATATATATATATATATATATATATATATATATATATGAATGGCTTCCTTCACTCCTCTCTCAAACCATCTATCTTCTCTGTCCAAAATGTTGTCATTAACAGAGCGTAACTCATCCTTTAGGTGTATGTGCACAGCTGAGTCTTGTTTTGAGGAGCTGGTCCTCCTGTGTTGAGCCATGCCTCTGTGGAGAGGTTGTCTAGTTTCTGCAATATAGAGGTCTGTGCGCCCCTCTCTGCACTGAGTTGCATACACCCCACCTCTCAGTTTGTGTTTGTGTATTTTTTCCTTACAATGAAACAACCTCTGAGGGTCCGGTTAGGTTGGAAATGCACCGGGATTTTGTGCTTGGAAGAAATTCTTCTGAGTTTCCCAGATGTTCCAGCAGACAGGGGATGACAATGTTTTAGTGTTTGTTCCTTTCAGTGGTGTGTATTCTGGATTTCCTCACTGCCTTGACAAAAGCCCAGTTAGGATATCCACAGGTTAGGAGAGCTTTTTTGATGGGGTACCATTCTTTTTCCTTCCCTTCTGTCTTCTAGGGGACGTGTTCGGTCTGTTGGTCTAGAGTTCTGATAACAAAACGTTTGTGTTCCAGTGGGTGGTGAAGGTCAAACAGAAGGTACGGATCTGTGTGGGTTTGTTTCCTGTAAATCTCAATGTTAAGGCGTCCATCTCTTACCACGTGCACCAAACAGTACAAAAAAGGCAGCTTGTTGTGGTTAGAATCCCCTCTAATGAATTGATGTCGTTGTCTACGTGTTAACGTGTCTGGTGCATACTTTTACCTCCTTCGCTTGGATATTGACCCAGGTATCGACATTACTGAACCATTGGCTTGGTGGTGTCGATACCTAGGTCAATATCCAGGTATCGACATTACTGAACCAGTGGCTCGGTGGTGTTTCCTTAAACGAGTTCAGGGTTCTCTTTTCCACTTCCTCCATGTGGAGATTGGCCATAATCCGTGACACTGGAGATCCCATGGCACAGCCATGCTTCTGTCTATCAAAAATTGTCATTATACTTGAAATAGGTAGACAGGCAGTGGTATAGCAGGGTACAGATCTAAGATCTAATCCGGGGTGAAGGTTCAAATCTTGATGAAGTTGTTTTTTGACCATTTCCACTGCCTTCAAACCCTCCACAACATACATTTGAAAAGTGAAGTGATATGAATAGATACCAGTGTTTCTCCTTGAGCCAGCTTCAAATGTTGAAAGTTCAACATCTAGTCCAGTTCAGTCATTTTGTTTTTTAACCCTTTTTTGAAGCAATAGCTGCTGCTTTGTTTTCATTAAATCAGGAAATACAATCCTTTATTCTGCACATCTCGAATGACTCAACAGATCTAAGGCAGCAGATAATGGAAGAGGAACAGAGAGAGAAGAAACATCATAAACACAAGACAAATGGTGCTGAGTGGAGGAAGGCACAACATACGGTGTGTATCTATCTATCTTTAGCAGGACAGCTGCTCTAGACTGGCCTTTGTTCAAGGCGGACCTGCTGTCTGTTTAACTGATGACAAAAAAGAGATAATGGTAGCGAGACTTTTAAAGTTCCGCAGATGTCTTTAAGCCCGCATTGGCAAAGGGGGGCTGAAGTGTGAGGGAGGAAACAACGATGGAGTAGGTCTACAGCAGAGCTATGTCTTAGTGAGTTTTCAACAAAGGAGGATCAGAAGATTAGAGGAAACACTATATCCTCCCTGGCAGAGTGAGAAGCAGAGTTCCAAATGACAAAGCTGGTATGGAAAATTAAACCAGAGTCAAGAATGAAGATAGGCCTTTGTGTTCATTCAGTTGTTTACTTCCATGAGTATGTGGAACATCTGCCTTTTCCCACCAACATACTTTTAACATACTTAAAAAACCTGACCTGTATCAGTGCCTCCAATTTTGCTGATATGTCGTGATAGCAAAGGCAGCTTTACAGCCCAATCAACAAAGCTGGATGATAAAGATGTGTAAAAACAAATGCCCCAGACTTTTTCTGGCCGATACTAAATTTGGGTTTTTCTCTAAGGTCTGACCAACTGATTCTGATATGATTCGGTTTAGTAACGGACTCAAATGCAGAGATAAACAGGAGAAAATAGGTACTTTAATAAATAAAACAAGCTTACAAACAGGTCTTGCACTTAGAGAACGGGCAGGAAACACAGGGAATAGAAAGGTAATGGAAACAAGCAGGCAAACAGGAGAAACCAGCAAAGAACAATGAGAACCATCTTGTATACTGAGGCAGGGTGGAAAAATGATAGGCAAACCAGATGAGTTAATCAGAATAAATAAGTTGCAGCTGAGGCAGAGAGAAAGGCTGAGCAGCTGTATATATATATATATATACATACATATATATATATATATATATATATATATATATATATATATATATCATGGTGTCGGTTTCTAACCGTTGTGTGCAGACACATGCACATTTGTGGCCTGCTGGAGGTCATTTTGCAGGGCTCTGGCAGTGCTCCTCCTGTTCCTACGTGCACAAAGGCGGAGGTAGCGGTCCTGCTGCTGGGTTGTTGCCCTCCTACAGCCTCCTCCACGACCCTGGTGTACTGGCCTGTCTCCTGGTAGCGCCTCCAGGCTCTGGACACTACGCTGACAGACACAGCAAACCTTTTTGCCACAGCTCGCATTGATGTGCCATCCTAGATGAGCTGCACTACCTGAGCCACTTGTGTGGGTTGTAGAGTCCGTCTCATGCTACCACGAGTGTGAAAGCACCACCAACATTCAAAAGTGACCAAAACATCAGCCACAAAGCATAGGTACTGAGAAGTGGCCTGTGGTCCCCACCTGCAGAACCACTCCTTTATTCAGCGTGTCTTGCTGATCGCCAAAGATTTCCCCCTGTTGTCTATTGCATTTGCACAACAGCATGTGAAATTAATTGTCAACCAGTGCTGCTTCCTAAGTGGACAGCTTGATTTCACAGAAGTTTGATTTACTTGGAGTTATATTGTGTTGTTTAAGTGTTCCCTTTATTTTTTTAAACTCTTTCTTAGCACTGTAGATACTATTTTCTAATTTGGTCAAGTATCTTTACTTAGTATTCCTTTACATACTATTTACCTGGGATATACATGTTACATGATACACATTTCTCAATGCCACCTTTTAAATGACTGTAAAAAAATAGCTTATAACTTAGACTTGCTTAAATCTGCAGTCAGAACAATATTTAAAAAGTTAAAACAACTGAAAAACAAGGCTGGATGAGGACCCTAGTTTATCTTGCCACCACAAGTACCACTGCATTAAGGAGGATGGTAAGGGAGGTGAAAATCCTCCAAAACTCACTAGTGTTAAAAATTTGTGTTAGAAATTAAAGAGGTCCAGTCAAACAAAATTAAAACTATTCATCAGAAATTCAGTGAAACTGCATGAGCCCTGCTGATTAATGGGAAGAACAGGGAGGAATGATGAATTAGCGCTGACAGAGAAGCAAAGTTCAAGATAGATCAGAAGCTTTGGGCTTGTCATTTCCTTCATCATCAGTATTGGCTAATCCAGAACGAGAAGAGCAGTGCACGGCCTGGAGGCTTTGCTGCCGTTATTTGATCTGGTCTGCGAAGGATGCCAACAGGGGTGAAACAGGAAAACACACTGCATCCAGAAGCATTCAAAAAGGTCAAATGTGAGCATAAAAGCAAGCCACATGACCACTCAGAAGCTTAGTAACTAGATTATGTGCTGTTCAGGACAATTACAGTGCTTTCACATCAAACCTTTGAAACGCTCTGTACAGTGCCAGAGTCAGGTTTCTGGAGGGGATCACGCTGGTGGGAACCCATCCCGTACCATGAAACGGACCAGAAAACCGTACCCTGGCACAGTAACAACTGCCAGTCTCAGCAAGGCTTATCCGGAACCTGGAGTGGTTCGCTTGCATCATGAATGCGTGCAGGGCCAGCGTACCAGATGCAGGAAGAGAGAATGTAAAAGCAGCACATTAGAAGCATGTATCTGAAGATGAAAGAGTTTGAAAATGTCCTGTGGGGCTACGAGGAGGTGCAGGCGCACCACTACATTTGATCACCAAAGTAACAACAGAAACTCTGATAACATGGACTTTCTTCTGCTGGACCAAACAAAGTCATGAAGTGTCAATGGATTGTTTAGGGAGCTTACTGATCCAGTTTTGAACGGGTCAAGAAAAAAGCCAGAAGAAGAAAGTTCGTCTTATTGGAGTTTCTGTTGCTATGTTGGTGTTCAAATGTAGTTGTGCGTCTGCATTTTTTCACTACTCCACGTAGCCCCATGAAACTCTTTCCTGTTTTCATCCATGCTCTTACTTTGCTTTGCCTGCTTTTGGTATGCTGGCCTGGCATGCAGTCACACTGCAAGCGAACTGCTCCAGGATCCTGATAAAACATGCTGAGACCGTTGTAACCTTTCCAGGATACAGCTCTCTGGTCCTTCTCAGGGTTTTGGATGGGTTCAAACTGGCTTGATACGCTCTAGAAACTGAACTCTGGCATGGTACAAAGCATTCCAGAGGTTTAATGTGAAATCACTGTCTGACTCCTAGTTGGTATAGAAAATATGTTGACTTATTATCCAAAATACTTAGCATCACTGATGACGGTTTAATTAAAAAAAAAAATTTTCAGTCGAGTAACTAGGCTTCCGGCCACTCCCAGTTCCCAGCAGTGTCTGATGTGTCACTTTACTGTCAGAGCTAAAAAGCTAAGATTAGAGTTTCAATACTTCATGTATAACATGTAATAAACTTTTTTTAAGTATCCTCATAAAACCCCACTGTCCTTTTGCAAAGATAGCTGTGCAGCTATACCACACAAAGGAATGCTGTATTTTCTCCAAACCAACCCTCCACTTTCAGAAAGGGGTGCTCAGACATAAAAAATGAGTTTCAGGAAACTTTTCCAATGCCACCTAAGAGTTAGCACTCATGTTTACAATTTCATTACATCATACAGTAAAGCCCCCATGCACTTTCAGTTCTGCATCACAGTCTAGCCTCATTATTCATGCTTTGTTTGTTGGCTTCAGTTCTTGGCAACCTTGGCGCGTCTGTATGGGAAGCTGCAGCTGTACCGTTTCCAGCTTATCTTTTGCTGACACATGCCTGGAATCCTTCAGATGTGCAATAGTGGGAATAAGATCTGTGTAAAACAAAAATAGAGGCTATCCAAGATGCATTTTTAGTCTACAGTCCAAGATATTTCAGGAGCTGCTTTGTCAAGCCGCTAAACAGTCCGACATGCCAGTGTTTAAGTTTATTTTCTCTGTAAGAGAAAGGAAAAACTACTATCTAGTAGCAACTCCAGATAACAAGGTGATTAATGTCTCATTAATGACACTCAATCCAATCAGCTGATGAGTCACAGATCTAGACACACAATCGATCTTCCTACTTCAGCGCTGGCTGTTCAACAACACAGAAGGTAAAGCTATTTGAAGTAGCTCTACTTAGAAACTGTAGTCGGCCACACCATGTGAATTTGACGGTTAATTATAGGCTCATTTCCATATTTCAGTCCCATTTGAACCTAAAGAGTTCTTCTTTCCCCAAAACCAAAGTGACTGTTGAATCAACGCAAAGCTTTGTGTGCCAAATATAAGTACTGCCAAACACTTCCTTCCCTTTGAAAGCCACAGTGTGGAGCAGCTGCAGAAGTGAGTCACAAGGGGAAAGACACAGCAGATAGTTAGAATGTCATTGATAGTTTTGCACAATTCCATTTAGAGCACTGTATAAGAAAACTAAAAAAAAAAAAAAAAAAAACACTTTTTTTATTTCATATCCTGCATCTATACTTCCTGGGGAAACATTTCTGATAAGAATGTGCTTATAAAAAACTTGCAGGATTTTATCTTTTTAACCAGATGGAGAAAAAGCATTAAAGGAAAACAAAAAAAACTAAAGTTTAATAGAAGGTTTATCCTGTAGTTTGTTACTGCTATGGTGATTTATGTTTATTTTAAATATTTCTCATATGATACTGACGGTGAAGTGACACATCCATTATGACTGACATGAGCATGACTGGACCTACTTCTCAAACTGCTGTTTGGTGTGCTCCCTTTGATAAGTCTGCAAGTGGTCAATGGCAATGCTTTTTAAGGGTAATTTATGATACTCTGATTTATTATTAAATATGACAAAGCTGATTTTAACTTAAGAATGCTGCTAAAAAAGAGCAATGATCATCTAAAGCAGTGGTCTCCAAAGTAGGGTGGGGCACAGAGACAGAGCACAGTATGAATTACATGAATCAATGACCCATTTTGCCCAGAGGAATATTTTGAAAAATCCATTCATAGCAATGTTGACTACTTTTACAGAGTTTAAAAAACCCAGTTACTCTTAACAGAATAACACTGTAAAGGTGGTTTGTTGTTCTTTATTTTATTGCGGCCTGTAATTTATTGCACCTTTGTTTTATTTTTCCAATTTTTCAAAAAATGTTGAGGGGCGAAATAAACTGCAACGGAGTTTGAAAAGAAATGTGTGTGTGTGTGTGTGTGTGTGCTTGGGAGGTATGAAAACCTTCTAATCCAAAGGGTGGACCAGTAGAAAAAGTTTGGGAACCACTGATCTAAAGTATTGTAACTTTTTTAGGAAATACAGGTACAGCTCAAAAATTAGACTAAAGTTCATATATTTTAGTAGTTACATTCAAAAAGTAAATACATTACACAGATTTATTACCAATGATTATGGCTTACAGATAATGAAAGCCCAACATTCTGTTTCACAGAAAACTAGAACATGACATTAGACAATTTAGAACCGTTTTTAATATGGAAATGTTATCTTATGGTGTACACAATCCTGGTAAACACTGCTGACTTGACCCTTGTCCAGCCTACAGTCACAGATACCCATCATAAAAAGGGTAAGCCACAAAGGTTATTGCATGAGAAGCTGACAGTTAAGAGTGTTCTTTCCAAGCATGTTAATGCAAAGTTGAGTGGAAGAAAAACATTTGGTAAAAATTAGGTGCACAAGTAACATATATAACTGCAGCCCTGAGAGTATTGTGATTATTAACATGGAGAAGACTGCAGCCAGCACATCAGCTGTTGCTTTCCCTTTTGTTAAGTACATTTTCCATTTTATTTGGAAATCAAGATGTCAGAAGAAGGAGTACAGAAACAAAGAATCGAGGTTGCTTGAGGTCCAGTGTGAATTCTCCAGTCAGAAATGATTTGGGGAGCCATTGCATCTGCTGGTGTTGGTCCACTGTGTTTACCAATTCTGAAATCAGATCAGGAAATTGTAGAGCACTTCCTTCTTCACTCTTGCTGCCCAGCTCTACGGAGATGCTGATTTTATTTTCCAGTAGGACCTGTACTTGATTGGTTAGAAAACTCTGAGAATCTATGTGTTATGATTCTGGCCCGTCTGCCTGCTCTGCTCTCACTCATGCAATTAACTCATCTGCTTCACCTGTCTGCTGCTGCGCTGCTGCGCAATCACCGTCATGCCACACACCTGTGGAGCTGCAGTTATATACAGCCCTCTGACAGGCAGACGGTGCCAGATTTTCGAAAACATTTGTGAGTAGTTATCCAGCGTTCCTTCCTGACTGATCTCGTTCCATGACCTTGCCTTGCCTTACGGATTATTCCCTCTTGCTTGCTCCTTGTCTGACGGATTGGATTTTGGATTTCGACTCTGTTTTCTGCCTCTGGTTTATGTCTCTGCCTGCCCCTTGTCTGACGCCTCTAGCCCTGGAATTCGACCTTGTTTCTGTCCCTGGATTTACGTCTCAGCCTAGCCAATGTTTATTTCAGCCTGAGTTTCGCCTGGCTCTCTAGTCTGCCTGGATTTATTGTCAAGAGGACAATCACAGCTCTCTGTGTTCCTGTCACAGCGTCAGCTGGTTCCCCGGAGGATTTGGATCAGTCGGCAATCCGACTTCAGTCTGTTGGGCGCTTCCTCATTAACTGTCTGGATCTCTTCCTCCTCTGGATTCTTTGCCTCATCACCAGACTGAGAAGGTTAGTGGCTTTATCTAACTCCTTGCAGATCCTGAGTTTTATTCAGCCACTAACTAGTCTCTCTGTTCTCAGTGGTTCCTGGAAGCTGACTGCTGTTCTTCTTCTTCTCTGATCCTGAGTTTCTGAATAAACCTTTTTACTTATCACTTTGTGTTTGGCTGAATTTGGGTTCTCTGTCTCTGGTCGTGATACTATGAGGTTAGACAACAGGAAGATGAGAGGCAAAATAGCTAACTAAGCAGCTATTAAACCACCCTGTGCTTCTTGAGTGCTTTTACAGTGGAGAAAGTGGACATACACTACTCAAAAAAAGTAAGGGAACACTCAAATAACACATCCTAGAGCTGAATGAATGAAATATTCTCAATGAATACTTTGTTCTGTACAAAGTTGAATGTGCTGACAACAAAATCACACAAAAATCATCAATGGAAATCAAATTTATTAACCAATGGAGGCCTGGATTTGGAGTCACACACAAAATTAAAGTGGAAAAACACACTACAGGCTGATCCAACATTGATGTAATGTCCTTAAAACAAGTCAAAATGAGGCTCAGTATTGTGTGTGTGGCCTCCACATGCCTGTGTGACCTCCCTACAACGCCTGGGCATGCTCCTGATGAGACGGCGGATGGTCTCCTGAGGAATCTCCTCCCAGACCTGGACTAAAGCATCCGCCAACTCCTGGACAGTCTGTGGTCAGATGTGCTCAATCGGATTTAGGTCTGGGGAACAGGCGGGCCAGTCCATAGCTTCAATGTCTTCATCTTGCAGGAACTGCTGACACATTCCAGCCACATGAATTCTACCATTGTCCTGCATTGGGAGGAACCAGGGCCAACCGCACCAGCATATGGTCTCACAAGAGGTCTGAGGATCTCATCTTGGTACCTAATGGCAGTCAGGCTACCTCTGGCGAGCACATGGAGGGCCATGCGGCCCTCCAAAGAAATACCACCCCACACCATTACTGACCCACTGCCAAACCGGTCATGCTGAAGGATGTTGCAGGCAGCAGATCGCTCTCCACGGTGTCTCCAGACTCTGTCACGTCTGTCACATGTGCTCAGTGTGAACCTGCGGTCATCTGTGAAGAGCACAGGGCACCAGTGGCAAATTTGCCAATCCTGGTGTTCTCTGGCAAATGCCAAGCGTCCTGCACGGTGTTGGGCAGTGAGCCCAAACACCATTCGTGGACGTTGGGCCCTCATACCATCCTCATAGAGTCGGTTTCTAACCATTGTGTGCAGACACATGCACAGTTGTGGCCTGCTGGAGGTCATTTTGCAGGGCTCTGGCAGTGCTCCTCCTGTCCCTACGTGCACAAAGGCGCAGATAGCGGTCCTGCTGCTGGGTTGTTGCCCTCCTACGGCCTCCTCCACGTCTCCTGGTGTACTGGCCTGTCTCCTGGTAGCGCCTCCAGGCTCTGGACACTACGCTGACAGACACAGCAAACCTTTTTGCCACAGCTCGCATTGATGTGCCATCCTGGATGAGCTGCACTACCTGAGCCACTTGTGTGGGTTGTAGAGTCCGTCTAATGCTACCACGAGTGTGAAAGCACCACCAACATTCAAAAGTGACCAAAACATCAGCCACAAAGCATAGGTACTGAGAAGTGGTCTGTGGTCCCCACCAGCAGAACCACTCCTTTGTTGAGCGTGTCTTGCTAATCGCCAAAGATTTCCCCCTGTTGTCTATTGCATTTGCACAACAGCATGTGAAATTAATTTTCAACCAGTGCTGCTTCCTAAGTGGACAGTTTGATTTCACAGAAGTTTGATTTACTTGGAGTTATATTGTGCTGTTTAAGTGTTCCCTTTATTTTTTTGAGCACTTTCTTTCTGAGGAACTGACTTTCTGATTTTCATTAGCTGTAAGCTATAATCATCAAAATTAATGAAAACAAATGTTTAAAGTACATCACTCTACTTGTGATGAATCAATGTAATATGAGTTTTGCCTATGTCAATTCAATGAGATGTATGTTAATATTTTATAGACACAGTGAAAATGCATTACAATTTAAACCCTAATTTTAAACTTCATAGCATCCAAAAGGTAATTCCCAAGTGGAAACACATAACCAACGTGGATAATGTTAGCCTATTATTCAGTGTTAGAAAGTATCAATTTTAAATATCGTTATGCATTTGTCGAATAGAACCGTGGTATACGGTATTAACATCTGCAAAGTAAGCTTGTTGTATTACTCCATGCACATTGATAAATTACATTTTAAGAGCATCTAACATATTTTAACCATTATTGATTAGATTAACTAGGCAAAATCAATTAATTACTCGTACTTGACGTCTTCCAATTCTTTTGGGACTGGGTCGCAGGGGCAGCAGACTCAGTAGAGACACCCAGACGTCCCTCTCCCCAGACAGCTCTTCCAGCTCCTCCGGGGGGAGCCCAAGGAGTTCCCAGGCCAGATGAGAAACATAGTCCCTCCAGCGTGTCCTGGGCCGTCCCCTGGGCCTCGTCCCGGTGGGACGTGCCTGGAACACCTCCCGAGGAAGGTTACCAGGAGGCATTCGGTATAGATGCCCAAGCCACCTCAACTGGCTCCTCTCGAAGTGGAGGAGCAGCGGCTCTACTACGAGCTCCTCACCCTTTTTGTCTCTTTCTGTCTCTTCATGTTATCCCAGACACACTCAATGATGTTGAGATCAGGGCTCTGTGGGGACTATACCATCGCTTCCAGTAAGTCTTGTTCCTATTTAGGCCAATGATAGTTCCTAATGACTTTGGCTGTATGTTTTGGTTCGCTCACTTAGCATTTTTTTAATTTATAAAAATACAATCATCATTTATATTTCTGAAAGCATTCTTCGTTTACCGCATTTTTCACACCTGCCTAAAACTTTTGCAAAGTACTGTATGAATATATTTATTCCGTAGGATTGAATAAATTGATAAAAATCACTGAAGTGATACTTTAGAGTCTGCATGTCTATATGTGAATAAGATATGAATGTATATACAGTACTATTACTAGAGTAATGTTGGATTACTAAAAGATATCAGCAGTGTCTTTGGTTATTCAAAGTTCTATTCATGTATTTTAATACATGATAATGACACACTCCCTATCTGTATCAACGAGTAATGTTTAACTGATAATAATCTTTTCTTGCGTGAAGACAAGACCAAAGATTACCCAATGTAAAATCCTACACTACAAAAAGGAACATGTATTCAACATTTTTAATACAGAAATCCTACAGCTTAGGTTGATAAAAAATATGTGCAACTATAAAGTTGAAAAAAATAAGTATGTGCAATTAATATTACTCAAGAAACCAGTTTTAGCCCACAGAATGCACAGTTTGTGTAAATGAAACAAGCACAGCTATGTTACCCTGAGTTCCACTTAAGTCTAGTGTTTATTTATTCACTCCGACTCTCGCTCACATTGAGTCATCAAGCACCCAGTGAGCTGTAACTCTTGCCTTAGATGGCCAGCTCACAGGGGAAATGAAGGAATGTGGCCTAGACAAAACACACGAACACCCTGCAGCTCATTCTCTGGTCTGCTGGCTGCACCTCTGGTTTGTTGTTTCAAACCAAGACAGTAACCAACACTACAGGAGCATAATGGCCCCCTGGATCAGATGTTTATGATGAGAAAAAGGTCTGCAGCATTGTGGGATACTTCCCCAATAACAAACCCTGGATCACCAGTGACCAGCTTAACAAGAAAAAAAGGACCTTCAGAGAGGGAGACAGGGAATTATTCAGAAGTATACAGAAGCAACTTAAAGTCAAGAAAAGAGACAAGAAGAAGCTGGAGTAAGCTCTAGCAAAACAATATCGGAGAGGTGTGGTCAGGGATGAAGAAGATCACAGGCTTCTAGTAGAAGGACGATCAGACTGAAGAATGTCTGGACAGAACCAATGAACTAAACACATTCTTTAATAGTCTCAGTTCACAAACAAGCTGAGCATCATCTTCTCCTGCCCACAGTCAAACAGACATCCCACCTTCCTTTCACACCTCAAATGTTTTATCTTCCACCTCAGCCATAGACCCTTCTGCTTCGACCTGTTTGCCTCTAACCAAATCAGAAGATGCTGATGCTCCCTTTGTCTCCCCTTCCACCTGTGTGTCTCAAGAAGTCAGGTGCATAGAAAACTAGAAAGACTGAACCGAAATAAGGCTGCAGGTCCAGATCATGTCAGCCCTAGAGTCCTGAAGGCCTGTGCAGAGCAGCTCTGTGGGATTCTGCAGCACTTATTTAACCTTACCCTGGCCCAGAAGAAGGTTCCAGTGTTGTGAAGACTTCCTGTCTTATTCGGGTACTAAATAAAACCCATTAGTCCTCCTTGACTAAAGACTTGTTGCCCTAACATTATATATCAAGAAGGTCTTAGAGAGACTCCAGTTGGCCCACCTGAGTAAGCAGGTTATGCTTATCGCTGTTGGAGTTGAAGATGCCATCATACACCTCCTTCAACAAACCCACAGTCATCTGGACAAAGCCGGCAGCACCGTGAGAATCGTGTTCTTTTATTTCCCTAGTGCATTTAACACAATTCAGAAACTCCAGAAGACTCGGTGGAGGCCTCAAAAATCTCCTGTATCAAAGACTACCTGACAAACAGAGCACAGTTTGTGAGACTGAAGGGTTGTGTGTCTAACCAGATAATTCAGCAGCACAACAGCACCACAGGGGACTGTACTCTCACCATGCCTTTTCACTCTGTACACCTCAGACTTCCAGTACAAGACAGACTTCTGTCATCTGTAGAACTATTCGAATGATTCTGTAGGTTATAAAATGTAGAACATTATGGAGAACCCTGAGCATCCTCTTGATGGGACTGTCATACAATAACAGAGTGTCTTCAGCCAGAGGCTTCTTCAGATCTGCTGTAAGACAGACCGCTACAGGAGATCCTTCCTGCCCACAGCCATCAGCATCTACAACGACTCTATGAAGAAACCTGCATAATATGAGCTACAACATTTAATTGTCCTTTGGGATTGATAAAGTATTTTTTAATTTTTTGTTTTTGACTTGAATTTACATGTTTTATCAGTGCAGATCTCATCTTTTGCAGCTGTTGCCTAATAAGATACTTTTCTCATTTCTTATTTGCTTATCTTGAACTGAACATCTTGAATAAGGAGTTACAATTTTAAACCATTTCAGGAAATGGCAACAGTTTCTGTCACTTTTCTGTTATTGCAAACACACGCCAAGATTCTGGATGCGAGTTTTTCAGATAACATCTTTTTTCTTTTGCTGAATTTGACATTTTAAAATTGTTGAAAACAGTCCAAATCCTCTTAAAATGATTTTGACTCCCATCAAATCATTCAGTCACCTCCTTTGTCCACTATTGATGGGGGGATGACAAACCAGAAAAAAATGCCAAAATGTCTGTTTACTTTCTCTCATGCTTGAGCAAACCTTACTCTACTTTGCCTATTGTGAAAACGCTTGTCTCAAAAATCCATTGTAACAAATTTGAAGGATGCTTGGCATTCTCAACAAAGCCTAAATGTGTGTGTGTGTGTGTGTGTGTGTGTGTGCGCGCGTGTGGGTGAGTGTATATAGAGAGAATGCCAAGAGTGCGAGGCGGTAGTCAAAAGCAAAAAGGGGGTATTTTGAAGAATCTTAAATATGAAAGATGTTTGGAGTTATTTCGCGTTCTTTGTTTAATACATAATTCCATATGTGTTCATTCACAGTTTTGATGCCTTCAGTGAGAATCTACTATATAAATAATAGTGAAAATAAAGAAAACCATTAAATGAGAAAGTGTACCTAAAACATTTGACTGGTAGTGCGGGCAGGTGGTTATTTGTGTTGCACAACGCTCTCACTTCCGCAAATGATAGCCTTACGATGCAGATACTACTCACGAACACAAATGATGCACCTACGTGGATGCCAAGTGCAATTATCAGCTATGGGGGGAGACAGCGAGGGGCAAAAAGAAACACGGAGGAAACAACTGAAAGTGTCAGTGAACGTGGGATTACTTTAAGCCTAACAGAAAAGAAAACACAGAGCACTGGGTGTACAGCAAAACTGAATTAGCATTCTATAATAGCACGTCCTTGATGCTGCAAAACCTGAGCAGGAAAAAGCCGCTGTCCTGTGCACTAAATTAGGTCACCATTTTAACTACCGACCTCTATCGTGACAAGGCATCATTCAAAGGAAGAAGCAATTATGAGCTGTGAAGGATTTTACTCTTTGATTAAAGTTACCTTTAGAGCTTCAATGACAACATCCCGGGCCTCCAGCTCTCCTTCCAGGATGCTGAAAAGCATGAGCAACTCCGGCTTGGTCAGGCTCTCCATGTTCACTTTGGACTATTGAGACATGAGACAGAAAAATAAGATTTAAAACAGACATAGATTTCATATGTATTGTTAGTCTAGCAGAATATTAAACAACTCCAAAAAAGAACACACAGAAAAACTCAAAATCTTTTCGTGTCGTTTTCTTATTGTGACTGTACAGCAATTTTCCAGGTATGTAGTTTTCTTTCATGAAATCAAACAATGTGTTTTCAATTTCCCAAAAATTAGACATTGAAGCAGACATCTGATCTTCTCCACCTACTAACGAGGTTTTAATGGATATGAGGTTATTATCTTCAAAGGAGAAGGAGTCACTTTCCAAACAACAACAAGGAAGTTTTTCTTTCATACATGGGAAACAAAAACATAAAATCTGGCGCCAAGTTCAGAGGAAGACTGAAAATTATCCTTGCCAAATTAAAACACCTATTTAATACATTTGTTGAAATCTTATAATGTGGACTGGTTGCAGATACTTCAGATTCACACTTTTTCATTTGCATTCTGGTCAGCAAGTAACATAACTTAATTTTTTTTTTTTTTTTGCCAAGAGTTCAAATCCTAATGGGTGCAGTGACAGTTATTTTGTGTTGGAAATTAGTTGTAACCCCTTTGTAGAGTCTCTGCACTTTAATCTCCCAGCTGTGTTGGTTCTGCTCACAAACCCTGCGGTGTCTACATCTCCAGCATCCAGCCGCAGTCTGCCCAAGTGAAAACACGTGGGCCTCGCTTTGAAACGAGATCAAAGCTGTCCATGTTACTACACTAAACATCATTTTCTTATGAGTATCATCATGTGGGTTGGATCTCCACCCCACCCACCAACTGACTGACTGACTACTAAATAACACACATTCACCGCTGCTTAAATCACTGAAATATTATTCAAGTGGCTAAAGCATCTGAAAAATCTCCCAGTTTGCTTAAAGGCTGTGATCCCCAACTGGAATAGCATTCTGCCTTGAACATTTTGTGGTCACAACTTTCAACTTTTTGAAGTCTTTCCAACCATCTTTCCATTAAATCTGAACACGTTCTCTACCCCTAATCAACCTTTTGAAAAAAAAGCAACCCTACAGCATGAGGCTACCACCACTATATTACACTATAGAGATTGCATGATCAGAATAATATGAAATGAATTGCTGTTTGTGTGTATTCATTCGTGAATGGGGTAATTAAGATGCAAGCGTGGCTTGACCCTTCTCTCTGAGGTCTACAGAAGCAAACTCTCTACAGAAGCAAACTTCCAGAGAGTTCCCAGCAGAGACCCTGTCTCTACAATGCCGAGTGGAGCGGTTTTCCCGGTCTGAAGGAAGGATAAAGGTACCGCAACACAACACGCCCCTCTGTGTGCAATTCTGCCCGGGCCGGGAGAACGAGCCACCCCCCACAGCTACAGAGGTTAGCTGCAAGCTAACCCTTTGTTTACCTACACATGGATGTATTTTCCTTAACGCCCAGGACAACTTATCTTCATCACGGTTCACGTAAGAGGTAGTGTTTGGGCAGCAAAGGTTAGTTTAGAGTTAAATAAGCTAAATGTTCGTTTAATGACGTTTGTTTTGTTTGTGTTGAGAAACTCAGCTACAGAAAGTGCTAGCAGACTAGCACTCAGCTAAGGATGTGTTCTGTGTTTTTTTTTTGTTAAGACAAACTTTATTGAAAGGGTGGTTTTTAAACACAGAAGAGCGGCCATAACGCGCCGTCCACGCTTATGCATTTCAACCCTTTTATTAGTGGTATTTTAAAGGTATGTGTTTGATTCTGGTAACCAGCTATAAATTTCTTTTTTTAAGCTCCAACCGCTAATGGCTAAGAACACATGCCCATTGAGTCAGCTAAGCATCATTTACCCAGAAAGGTTGTTAGTTTGCAATCTAGGAAGTAATATTTCCTTGAATATTATTTTACTAAACGTGATAACTAATTAAACACCATTAAGACCCATTTATCCAGAGGTTTGGCTCTTATTCAAAATATTGCCTTTAATATTTTAATATTTACTTAATATTTATTTCAATATTATTTTAATAAATAAAGGCAACTAATTAAACACCTTTAAGACCCATTTATCCAGAGGTTTGGTTCTTATTCAAAATATTGCCTTCAATATTTTAATATTTACTTAATATTTCTTTCAATATTATTTTAATAAATAAAGGCAACTAATTAAACACCATTAAGACCCATTTATCCAGAGGTTATGTTCTTATTCAAAATAATATTTCCTTAAATATTATTTTAATAAATAAAGGTAGCGAATTAAACACCGTTGAGAATTAGTCATCCAGAAGGTTGGTTTTATCCAGCAAATCATTCTTTAAAATGTTGTTTTATCAAAATAAAAAAAGGTATAAAAGGTAATAAAAGGTATAGCAATTATTGCCTAAGTTAGTTCCAAGACTAACTTAACCTTATTTCCAGATTCTTCAAGATAATCCTTGGTTCTCAAAATAAATATTGCATGGTAATATTGCATCACTCTTTTGGTCATGGTTTTCCAACCATCTTTGATTCACTTGTTTATATTGTACGTAGCCCATTATTCTTTCATTCTGCTTGGTAGTTTAGTTGGGTTGTTTTAGCATAGCAAAGAGTTTGTTGATTGAAATATGTTTGAGTTTACTTATTTTTGTTAATAAATTCTTGTATTTTAAGAAATTGTGTGAATTCATTCTGTGTGTGTGCAGAGTTTTGCTGTTCAATAATGTCAGAGCTTGGCTCATCCCTTTCAAATCAATTCAGTTTTATTTATATAGCGCATGTAAAGCACATGTTGTCTCAAGGCACTTCGCAAAAGTCAGGTACATACATTACAATTAATCCTAATCATTGAACAGTGCAGTCAGATTCAGTTATTTATTCAAATTGGATAAAAAGTTTTGTCTAGGGAAACCCAGCAGATTGCATCCAGTCAGTGACTTGCAGCATTCACTCCTCCCAGATGAGCATGTAGAGACAGTGAACAGTCACTGGCGTTGACTTTGCAGCAATCCCTCATACTGAGCATGCATGTAGCGACAGTGGAGAGGAAAAACTCCCTTTTAACAGGAAGAAACCTCCAGCAGAACCAGGCTCAGTGTGAGCGGCCATCTGCCACAACCGACTGGGGGTTAGAGAGAACAGAGCAGAGACACAAAGAGAACAAAGAAGCACTGATCCAGGAGTACTTTCTATGTAAAGGAAAAGGTAAATGTTAATGGATGTAGCTCCTTTAGTCGTTTCACCTAGGAAGAAAGAACAGATAAACTCTGAGCCAGTTTTCAAGGTTAGAGTCTGAAGAGAGCACATAGAGTTAGTCACAGTAAAGCTCAGTCAATCACCATGTCTAGGAGAGAGAAAGGGTTAAACACTAAAAGACAGGGCCATGTGGATCATCGGTAGAGGGTGAGCATTAAGTTGTTGCCAGCAGAAGCTCGGACGATTCCCCTCTCCAGAAAGGTGTCACAGGTAGACACAGAGCCAGGCCAGGTGTAGCTTTCAATTTTTTCCTAATACCACCGCCTTATTGGGCTGGTATTCACAGGACAACCCTTAACAGACCGAAATATTATTTACTAAAATATTAGTATTAGTATCAATATTAAATATTAAACAATATATTCATAATCACAATATTTGCCACTCTTCAATAAAAGTCAAAAGATTCTTCTTCCTGAGCAGTGAATCCCTGCAGATCTTTCTGAGTTACTAAGGGTCTCATTTCATTTATGGGTAAAAAGGGCAAAGGGGGGCTGAATACAATTGCTTGCCACACTTTTCAGGTTTGTATTTGTAAATACAAATCTCTTATCGTGGGCCATTTTCCTTTCACATTATAATTATATACAAATGTGTGCTCGTTTGTCCCACAAAATTCCTAAAGAATACATTGAAGTTTGTGGTTGTAACACGACAAAATGTAAAACGGTTCAAGGGGTATGAATATTTTTGCAAGGTGCCTTAAATAACTGCATCTAGTTGATAGTTCTGCAGAGAAGCAGAAATGAGAAGAAAAAAAGCAGAGGCATCTTCTTAAATAAGTTTTTAGTCCTGCCTTTTTGCAGCACTCATTCTCTGTGGCTAGACCACCAGTGTAAAATGCTAATTAAACTGCAGCATATATGTGCCCTCCTTTGGTTTTCAGTTTACAGGCCTACTTGCTAATTTCATAGGCTGCATAATCACCGTGAGAAGTGTGTGCTGTGCACTGTTGTGTAAGAAGTGTCTGGGCTTGCCAAAGCTTGCATGCGCCACCATTCTTGTCGTCATTTTAAACGTATCACAACTGATTCCCTCAGTGTGTAGTAGGTAACCATGACATTTACACAAACATAATGACATGGGAAATACAATTATGCCCACATGTCCTCCAAAGCTCCACTTGAGATGTCCACAGTTCTATTATTCCTGCTTGTTTTGAACCTGGCTGGTTCATTTGTATTACTTGCAAAGCTGTAAACTTCTTCACAAAACACACAGCAGCTTTCACTGAGAAACATATGTGCTGCAGACCAAGCAGACCCTGAGTTTGTGTGCAGCTGATTGTGACTGTAAAATATAGGGGCAAAAAAAGAAAATCCTTTGTCTTAATCCAATGAAAGTCAATTAACTATTCCCTTTTTAGTCTCAGAAGAGGTTATAAGCTCTTAAACTGAGACTGAATGGCAGGAAGAGCCGTACTGCCATACATTCAGCAATCTAGAGTACATTTTACTTTTTTTCTTCAACAATAATCAAGGTGGTAAAGTGTTTTACTGTGCTCATCTTTGAACAAAAAAGATTCTCTTATTTCTTCAATCGACTTTTCTGGGAAAAAACAGAGGATACAAACACAACATTTTTACAAATGCATGCCTTAGACCGTGCAGCCGTGAGATGGGTGGGGGGTCAGCTGAGGGGAAGCAGAGCCGAAGAGGTCTACTGCGTTTCCTTTTCCCTCACCAACAGATGCAGCATGTCTGGATACTAAATTGGATTTGTTAGCCAACCTAATTTCTATACAGGCCACATGCTCGCCTTACTCGGCTTCATATTCAATGCAGTTTTATTCGTAAAATAAACTCGATAAATGGGAGAAATGTAGCTGCTCCTCAATCAATTAAGGATTATTTTACAACTGGAGTCGCTGCAAAGTAAAATCTTTGAGCGCATCCGCTGAGATCAAGCGGTAATCTGAATGAAGATGGAGACTTGCTAAACACATCAGGAAATAAAAATGTTTCAAAGTAAGAAAAAACGTCTCAATCCTTTTTTTTCTTTTTTGGTCACAGCGATTTTGCCAGGGGGCTCAAGTGAATCCTTTTCTTTTCTTTCTTCTCTCAAAACAACCAGCGCGGTCGAAAGTTTTTCTCATACAGTCAACAGAAACCAACTTGTCATTTTCACTTCTTACCTTCATATGTGTTCCTAGGCCGTTTCTCAACTCCAGCATGAACTTTTTTTCTGTCAGAACATTCGTATGCCCTGATTTGCGTCCCCCCGATCCCGACGCAACGGAACAGTGGAAAGCCAACTACTTACTAAAAAGGCAGCTTAATCAACCAATAGGAAAGCAGTGAGGACGACGTCTGGCCAATGAGAAAGTAGATATTTGGAATATGGGAGGAGAGGGATAAGTTCCGCCTGTTGGAGTTTTGGTTGGATTCCTTTGTTTAGATTTTCTTAGGTTCCAACTCCAGCCTCTTAAAGAGACTCGCAAATACTTCTAAAGACTCAGCAAATTGTTGACTGGTTAACCTTAAGTATATGGAATGGACACTTTAGGTCCCGCATTATCTCATGTTAACTGTCGTGTCACTTGTGCATCATTGTAAGCAAAGGTGGTAGATGTTTCATTATTGCATAACATAAAGTTCATAGCAGTGGCGGATCTAGAACATTTTACATGTAGGAGCAAAGAAGGCGCAAATGGTCAAGCAGGGTGGCAATGATGGACCTCTTATTTAAAGTTCATTGATCTAAAAAAATATTTGTAGTGAAAAAAAGAATTATCTAATACGTTTTCACTGTGTTTCTGTGTTGTAGGATTTGCTTTTATTATAACACAAAATTATAACATAAATTGACTACATCTATGAAGCCTGGACTATCTAACTTCATAACACACCTGCAGACTTGTGCAGATACACTACATCTAATATCTCTGCACTGGAATTTATACCGAGAATAAATACATACCAGGTGGTCCAGCTGGACAGGCTGGATTCCCTGACTCTGTGCCTTTCTTCTCTCCTTCATCAGTTTCCTCTGTCTTCCTTCTCTCTCTCTGATTCTAAAATCTTCTCATCTTCAGTGCTTATGCTAACATAATTTTCCTCATCTTCACTTCTTCACCTGTTGCACTTTCAGTGACCTCCTTCACCTGCGAACCTCCTGGTCTCTCTATCATTCTTCCTTCCTCAAATCTCACAGTATCTTCTGCCTTCTCATCCCTCACTTTTTTGCCAAAGAAACAGGAAATGTCTTCACTGTAAAATTTCCTTTCCTGCAATGTGCAAGCATCAAGATTTGGAAAAATTAGCCCATTCAGTACCACAAGTCTATAACAATATGAAACCAGAAATTACAGCATTGACACAGGCTGCACAAGCAGTTATATTTAGAAATCTTATTTTCATGGCAGCCAATATATTTCTTTCCCGATCTGACCGAACGGATGTGACAATCATATAGAGCCATCAGTGAAACTACAGCCCCTAAAAAAAAGCAAACCCGAACAACAGCTGAACTTTTCATTAACTGTTATCGTGCTTATTGTAAGCTAAACTAACAAGGGAAATATGCTAACACTCTTACAAATCACATGCGAATGAGTCACTTTTGTCACACGATTAATAGACATATTACACCGTGAACGTTGGTCGCTTCAGCAGACATTTTTTTCATTACAAACTTAAGTTGCCTTTACTGTTGTGTGTTAAACTATCATCTGGACAAACAGGCTTTAACTGCAGACACTTGGACATCTCAGTTGCTCCACTCTGTTGGGCTGCAGACTGCCTCTTTAATGTGCCTGAGAAACGCGCACATGCGGCCAAAGATTGGTAGGCAGATGGTGTTTGATGCAGGGCCATAACTAAGTTTCTCAGGGACCTCAGATTATATCAACAATTATGTACTTTTTGCTAAAGTAATGTGTAATTTGAAGGCTACAAGAGGCTTTTAGACAAACAAGCGATTAGTAAATAAAAGTACCTAAAAAACGTAAAAGTAGTTGGGAAGCTGAGGTTGGGGGGGGGGGCATGGCTCTAGAACAGGGGCGCATTTGCCCCCCATTGATCCCCTGTGGACCTGCCCCTGCCAATCGCAAAGGTCTGGGTTCACTCATGCTTTTTGGATAAAGCCACAAAACATCTTTTGCTTAAAAGTGCTCTCAGTCTGAAAAGAAACAAGTAATATTTTTATACATTTTAGCGAAAGTTGTGACAACTGACCTATGTAAATCATGTTAAAAATGCGACTTAGATACTTTTTCCTACTTCTAGAATCTTGTGTAAAACATCAGTGCACACATGCATAAATACCACAAATAACGTTGTACTGTCACACATACTCCGTTGTTTCTTACAGAGATGTTAAGAAAAATCTAAACTCTTAATCTTCTGTGCGTTAGGCCAGGGACGAATCAAGGGTGTATGAGGCCATGGGCAGAACTTCATTTGAGGGCTCATTCCAGCCTAACCTAAAGTAAGCTTCATTCAGTTCGTCTCTAGATCTGGGAATGACGTCACACCTGGCTTGACAACCCAGAAAACCTGTAGGATTTAAATTGTTGTGTCATTAACAATATCAGACATTAATAATGTATTTTTCTTTTTATCCATTCAAACACCATAGGAACATGTTGACAAACAGGGGTTTTACAGCATTACACGTGCCTCTGATTTAGACTGTCAGAAGTGCTGATCACTAAATTATACCTGCTACAACCATCAGTTTTTTAGAGATTGTTGTGAAAACTGTGTCGTTTTTAGAAAAGCAGAGTAAGTACAGTATGGTATCTCCTAGACTTATGAAATGAAACAATTTTATTTATTTAATTACTGTTATATTTTTTATTTTCTATGTTTTGCTCTGCTAATCTTATACATTATTATTATTATTATTATTATTTTTATTATTATTATTTTTTTTTATAATCAGCAAAGTGGTAGAAATGTCACCAACCTGTTAAATATACACCTGGAACTTCTGACTTAAATCAAAAACTCAGAAATGAAAAGTCATAATATTTCTCTAAAATACCTTTGTTTCAATGTAGCACTTACTATCCAGTATCTGATTAGCAGAAGCAATCAAAAGTTACCAATGACTACACAAAGTACATGGGTAATTATTTTCTTTATGTTTTCTCCAACAAATCCAGATTAAAAGATAAAGCAAACAGGTGAGAAAAGCTTTGCACTTTGGAACTGAGAATGAAGTGCATTGTGTTCATTTGCTTTCTGTAATACATAGCAGCTGCCAGTAGGGTGCAATGCTCACATATGTTAGCTGGTACAATAACTGCCAGTTATTTCATCAGCATATACAGTAAATATAGACAGTCAGGGACAAATGATGGTTTCATGCACTGGTGCCAAAATGTCCTCCTGGCTCTTTAGGATGAAAATCCCAGTTTACAAAAATACAGTTTAATAGCACAGTCTAGTGGCATGAGAGGCAATCTCAGTTGTGTTTTAGCTTTGCCTTTTTATTAGAAAATTTCAGCCTTGCACAAAGTGTCTTATCTGTGTCTAAACATGATTTTGGTTTTTTTTTAAAGATTGTGCCCCCTTTTTTTTCACTCACTCGTTTATCTTTAGAGTATACAGAGAGCAAAGTCAGAGAATTGTCCCTCCTAATAGCCTGCTGGTGCATGCAGCTTCTTCAGCTCTAATAAGAGTCTCTATTTCAGGCTCCTCAATTAAGCTACTCTGCTCAGCCTGCTTACTGGCTGCTGTGGAAAATCGGTATCCTTACATTCAATGTCTCATGTCCTTGTCTCCCTTTAAAACACATTCCACTGTGCACAAGGTGTTCCATTGAGTTTGGTTCAATTTGAAATAGTTAGTTGTGCCTCAAAAGAGAACCAAGAAAGAGTTTTCTCAGTTTTGGCCTTTATAATTGAGATGGCAAGGCCATGTGGAAAATGGAAATGGCAGGGCTATTTCTAAGAAATGAAAATTGTTTTTGTAAGAAGTGACATGAAAAGATACATAGCATTTGCTTCTATAACTATAATAATAATCTTTGAGATTCTTTGAGATTTGCTTGAATTCTGTTACAACAATCATGCAAACAAATGTTTACCAACCAACAAATTTTGTATTAATAATCTATTGGAACCAGGTATATTCTATGAATGCAATAGGTGTGACACCATTTTATTAGCTTTTAAACAGGCTGATGACCACTCATAACACTGCCAAAGGAACTCTATAGCATGGTTGCTAAACACAACCTTTGAAACAATGGCACAAGCAAGTTTAGAACCTTCTTGAACTTCCTGTAGGAGCTAGCTTTGCTAAAGTTGTATTTCTAGCTTGTATTTAATCAAGAATGCACATCCATTCATTTTCTTCTGCTGATCGGATGTTGCATAGGGAAACCCAGACATCCCTGTGCCTTTGTTCTCCAGCTCATTCTTGGGGAACCCAAGGAGTTCCCAGGCCACAGGGGAATATGTAGTCCCTCTAGTGAGTTATAGGTCAGTACCAAAGTGGTCTGTCATTAGAACAAATTCAGAAAGCCTCCAAGGAGGAATTTGGGATCCTTAAAACTCACTTCAGCTTACTATACTACAGTATGGGGTCTTGTTCTTTTGACCATCTTTCATATTTGCCGACCATGGGTGAGGGGTGGAACAGAGATGAGCCAGTAAATTGAAAACTTTGTCTTTCCTCTGAGCTCTTTCTTTAACAAGACAGACCATAGAAGAAAGCCATTACAACAGATAAGGCCCCAGTCCATCTTTTCAATACATGTTCTATCCTTTCATGAACAAGCGACAAAGATACCGGAATTTCTTCTGCTGAAGCCCTGGCTAAGCAACCCCAGAAATCTTTAAACAGAGCTTTTCTTTCCTTTGTTATCAAATTTCCTCCATCTAGCTGTACCCAGGCTTCACCAATTAATGACCAAAAAATTGATTAAGAACATCCAAAGCATGGTGGAAACAAAGATGGTCTGAATATTTTTCAAAGAGCGTAGTAGATCATTTTTTTTCTGTTTAAATTAGATTAATATTTCATCCCAACTTTTTAAAATGTTGTTGTGGCTTCTATAGCACATAAAGTTTTAGTTTGTATGTCCAAAGCAGGCTGGTACCTTATTATTTCTCAAAACGTCTGTATGCCACATCTACATGGAAAGGGGAGTTTTTAAAAATCCCCTCTTTCTTAATTATAAAAAACTATTTTATCATCAAAACCTGTTTCCAAAGGCGGCACAAAATGCAATTTTCAGAAATATCCATATTACTGTATACAGACTCTGGATTTTAGTTGTGTTATTTCTGTTCTCCTATTTAACAACTATACTGCTAAAACATCATCTTCTATACGTTAAATAAAATCTTCAAATATGTCTGACATTGAAATTAATTTGATGATCTGAAACATTTAAGTGTGGCAAAAGAGAAAAAAAAATAACAGAAGAAAATTATTAGGTGTAAATGCTTTTTCATAGCACTTTATAAGACCTACATAAATTTCCACAGTTCTACAAATCCTTCTGGGAAGAAAAACCTATAGACTCTTTGTGACTGTAGTTTATCTTAAGGTTTTGAGGTTCTCTGTTACTTTTTTCTTCACACAAAACGTCTTCCAGCTCTTTTTCATCTCTTTTAACATTACCTCTGACTGTGAAGTCAACAGCTCCTTTTATTTACAGGGGTGTCCTGGGTTTCAATGAGTGTCTGAATCCAGTTCAAAACAGAATATCAGAACATCAACACACCAAACTCACTGTAGGGAATTCTAAAAAAGGATATTTAATGTTTAAGAAAAACACAGCTTGAATCATAAAGCAAATCTTCCCTAGGGGTTATCTTTTGATCAGCTGTGATAGTTCCAGGTTCCATCATGAGAACACATAAAAAAGTTCCCCCAGACCTGCAACAATAACAGTTAACCCCAAACATCTGGGACCCTAGTCCAAATTATGAATGAGTAAACTACAGAACTTCAATCTCTCTTACTTCTGCAGTATTATTCTGTGCTTAAGTGGTATACCAAATAAATATTTAATCTCCATTTCACACCTGGCACTCCATCAGAGATGCCAGACAGAGTGTGGATCTGACACGCCGTAGTGGCACAGACAAGATCACAGAGAAGAATGGAATGAGGGAACTGTAAATATAGCATCAGAGTCTTGGCAGGAGCCGGCAACAATCTCGAACATAATCTGAGGCAGTTATCAGCATCTGTTGCCTGGCATCCAGTTCTGTGGGAGTTTTAGTTATTCATCTGTTGCTCCATATCTGTCAGTTTTTTGCATCTGATTCCCCGTGCAGATGTATTCAAAAGAGTGGGTGGATGTAGCCTCTCAAAACCCTTCAAGTGAGTCAGTCAGTCAGTCACTGTTACACTTGTCTTCTTTGCTCAGCAAGTCTGTTTGCATGAAGACATCAAAGGTTTGAACATTGATTACTTTTACTAATGTGTGGAAAATAGTATATGTAAATTGCCTGAGAGTCTTGACCTTGAAGTAGCACCGATTAATGATTTGCTTATGACCAGAAGGTTGCCATGTCCTGAAGCAAAATGACTTCTGCAAATTTCACCTTGATTGTCCTTTTCTTAATCATGTTGGAGCAGGTGGATGTAACTTTGATCGTCCCAACATTGCTTTGTTATTTATGTTGGTTATTAACCCAAAATACCCTCCGTTATTTTTCTGAATTTTGGGTTTTGATTTTCTGTAAGCAATAATTTTCACAATTACAAGAAATAAAAGCTTGAAATGTGTCACTCTATTTGAGTAATGAATCTATATATGAGTTTTATCTTCTGAAATAAGTGACAAAAACTTTTAAACTTTTTTTTAGTTGTACCTGAATGTTGTCATTTGCATATGTCAAATTGTGTGCTTTTTTGAGAAATTCTAATTTAAGGATCATTGTATAACTGTTATCACAGTTGGCTAACTTCATATTTTTTTAGTTTATTTTATCGTTTTTAAGCATTACTTGCAATAATTGTACAAAGGCAGGATGCTCTTTTTTTAAAGAAAACGCTTTGTGTCATATCTGGGTTTTTTTCTTTAAAAAAACTGAACAAAGGCCCTCCCTGGAGCTATGATTTAATGTTTTTGTCAGGGATTTTTCTTTCCACTTGAGAATGAGCTGACAAAAATGATCCCACCGCAAATCACAGGCTTACCTGAAAAAAAGAGAGAATAACAAAAGTCGACCATGGTGGGTATGATTTATCAGCATCCTGAAACACATGAAGCAGACAAAACTTGGCCTTTTTCTTTCCAGGCAAACCAATGTCATCAATAAAATGAAATTATTACAGAGCCTGACTCATTTTCCTATCTGGGCTGAATACGTCGTAGCTAGTTAATGAAGGGTTATCTATATTTTTTAAACTATGGAGGTAAAACATTTCTCCATTGTACTACTACTCCTTAAACCAAACAACTCTTAAACCTGGAAATGTAAATCTATTATCCAATTTAAAATATTTCTGCTGAAAGCAGATGTATTCAACCAACTTTATTTCACATCAATCTCTCTTACCCAAAGGAAGTAGCATTAAAAACTGAAAAACAGAAAATACATATATCCCCAGCTATTATGCCATCTATATCACTTATTTCAGCAGCTGCTGATTTAATATGAAGCATAAATAGAGCATGTTTCTGTAACAGTCCGTGGATGTGCTTCATTCCAAATTCAACTGATACTCAAAAGAAATGTATTTAAATGAGTACAGACTCCACATAAGCCTGGTGCATATCTCTGCTGGAAGATGCGGCGTGTTTACGCAAGCAGCCATCCAGGCCAAACGCACCAGATAGCGAAATTATGAATGGTAATTTAAGCACATAATGGCTTCTATGCTCTCCAAAAGTCTAATTTCTTGTGTCTGCTCCTCTCTAACAAGGATGCTGGGTGAATTTTAATGAAGGGGGCTTCAGTGCAATTGTTTTATTCCAGTTAAGACAACTGTGTTTATGACTAATGGAAAATGATCTTCAACAGATTCAATATAATAATTCAAAGGGGAGAGATCATGGGTTTGCACATCCATCATGAACACTGTTAAGAGACCGAATTTGATTATCTACTTATTGTCTTTCATAGGAAAGGTATAGGAAGTTAAGAGTGGTGCTTTAAGCTCTCCTGTACCCACATATCATGGAGGTTTATCTGCTGACCTGAAGGAGACAGTTGAAAAAATTTTTGGGATATTTACTGAGGAAATTAAGTGTGGTGAAGGCTTTGAAAATGACAATGCTACAACAATCTTGGAAAATACTGCTTTTACACACTTTAGTGGAGAAGATCAATAAAAATTCAGCACTTATTTTATTTATTTTTTTCATTTGCCGTACCCGCTCAATCCTTTGCAGACTTGTGACTGGTGCCTCTCCACAGAGGTGAACCACCAACAAACTGGCAGGAAGGCTCAGCAGTCCATGACCAAGATAGAGACAAATAACCCTTCCCTCCTGAAGCTAATTTAGAATTGTTAGTTCAAACTATTTTGCATGTTGTTGTGCTGAAGAAGAAGCTGGAGAACCTGGAAAAATAAATCCACAGATGTGCTGGGAACATGCAAACTCCAGACAGAAAGGCTTTGGTCCACCTAGAAGTTGAACTTAGGATCTATTTACAGTGAGGCACTGTGCAGTTGTTTATTGAATACATCAAACCGGCTGACATGTTTGAACAGTTATGAACCCTGAGACTGTGAAAACTGTGTCATATATGTATAGATTTTAGTTTCTGATTAAAATAGTGCACATAGAATGTGCACTGAATGTCAGTGGTGCACTAACATTGTTAATGTGATTGTCACAGTCTTAAGCTTTCATTGCAGGACTATGAATAATGGAAAGCCGGTCTCCTGCATTAAATTTAAACGTCTTACATGGCCCTCCACTAAGCTGACCTTCATGTGCTTTCCTTCAGCCTCCTTGTAGCACTGAGTAATTGACAATTTGCTAAGCTCAGCCCCCTTAATCACTGCTGTTCTGCCTGTCAGTCTTCTATTCTTGCAAAAGCAGATATGCAATTTACAGCAGCAACAGGGGGATGATTTAAATTCTTTGTAATTTTGTTTAGTGGAGCACAATTTGATGTGTAAAAAGGCCATTACACGCTAAGAAAACCCTGGAAAGGTTAGGAGCTTTTAGTAAATAGTTAAATTAGATTAAAGTGAAAAGTTCTTTAATGAACCAAAATCAAAAGAAATGTGCTGCTGAACGGGAACAAGAGCAAGAAAACTGCCCTTCAGCTTCTGCGATGTTCTCCTTTGCACAATAGGGGCTTCTATGCAGATCTTATAGAGCCAACATTTCATTTTTTATTTTAGTTCTCTGCCACATTCCGAAAATATGTTTGCAAGGAAATTTGTACTCTTCACCACGCAGTTAAAAACAGAGTAGGCTATTTCCTGGTCAATTGTTTTTCCAGGTAAAAAATTATGTGTTTTTATATCTTTAAAAATGAAGAGAACAACCACCAATTTATTTTTTCTCCCTTTTGCACCCAAGATGACATCATAGGCTTTGTCATTGATGATTGTTTTCAAAAAGTCTTAACTATTCTAAACCCTAGAATCTAAGTAGATTATTCAGTGAGCTATCTTGTTTTTTTTGTCTTTTTAAAGTGAGAAACAGCTTAACCAGATATATTTTTTGTTCTAATTAAGAATACAAACATAATTCAATCTAATTCACTTTATTTGTATAGTGTAGCCTCACAACAAACAACAAACATTGTCTCAGGGCACGAAACAAAACACACCCGATTTATATGCACAAATATATAGTCAGTTCAGTCCAATCAAAAACACAGGTTAAAAGTCAGTTACATACATTCGATCCAAATGCAGTAAAGTTTATTATTCTAAAAGGTAAAAAGTTTTTTATCAAAGGAAATCCAGCTGACTGAGTCACTGACCTTTGTGTCCAACATATTTTGTTCATTGCTGAGGGAGGGCACTTTTTCAAAAAAGTTACCTTTATTGTGATGTTATTACAGTTTACGTTTTTACACCATCTGATGTTGCCTTATTATAATCACGTAGTTTTTAATGTGCAAGTATTACCATGTTGTGTTTCATAATAACATTCAAGTCATTACATCATAGAGATTTTAACATATAGTGAATATGCTCACAAGCTTTATGAGTTAATGTTCTTTATAGTCATTTGAGGTCACCAAGAAATAACAGAGAGAAGCAATGCATATATATATATATATATTATATATATATATATATATATATATACATATGTATATACACACACACACACACACACTCTACCGGTCTAAAGTTTTAGAACGCCTTTCTCATTCAATGGTTTTCTTTATGTTTATGACTATTTACATTGTATGTAGATTCACACTGTAGGCGTCAAAACTGTGAATGAACAAATATGGAATTATGTAGCAAAAAAAAAAATGTAGAAGAACTTTAAATATGTTTTTATATTTTAGATTCCTTAAAGTAGCTGCCCTTTGCTGTGATGACTGAAATATTAAGTCATCACATCTTTGGTTGTCTCTTAATGAACCTCTTGGAAGTTCTTTCAGTACTTTTTGGAAAACTATTTCAGATAACCACCTCATGAAGCTCTTGGAGAGAATGCCAAGAGAGCAAAGCAGTAATCAAAGCAAAGGGTGGCTATTTTAAAGAATCTAAAATATAAAAATGTTTAAAGGTCATGTCAGCAGCACCAAAAGAAATATATTTCCTGAGGAAAAACATTGGCATGTCTGTCACTTTTTCCCTACCATATACTTGTCTCTTTTGAAGAATAACAGAACATGCACCACTAGAGATGCATAAATTCCTGAGAAGTACAGTATCATAAAACGTTTTAGGAGTGCAGTCTGAAATTTTATAGAATAAAAGGCAGAAAGTAGTTCAGACCATTCTGTGTCGAACTACAGAGCCAAATAAACAGTGGGTGCACATAAATAGGTTCACATGAAAGCCAGTGCTATTGATTGTGCTTGAGAAGCCGTCTTTTTAGACACATTTACAAAAGTTCAAAGCCTAGCTTTCATTATCCAACACATAAACAGAATAAAATGTGAATCCAAACTATGATGGGATGATAAAGTTTGCAGAATGCACAAAACAAGAGAAATAAAATGGATCTAAAGTTGACCACCATCAGGCTGTTTGTTGAGGCTGCTTGTTAAAGTCCAGCACTTAAAGAGATGATTTCAAACACAGGCTTTATATAGCAGAGCAAATAAATAAAAACGGATTTACACACAATAAATTAATTACTGTGTGCAGAATTTATAACAGCACAGATAAGCACATTTAAATCAATTTTAGTAAATTAGAAATCAGCATATAGACAAAGATTTACTTGGCTTTAAAACTCATTTGTGAGCTCTAAATAGACCCACGTAGGGCAGGTGTATGCAACAGAAAGCAGGCAATTAAACATTAAAACAGTGATGTTACTGCACTCTAATAGTGATATAATGGTGGGGTTTTCAGTTGATTATTGTGACTATATATTTATGCAATCATTTGAAGTACAGAGTGTGTAAAATAATAATAAAAGTATAATATTTGTCTATACAGCAAAATCAATCGTTGTAACTGAACTTGAATGTCTTCTTAATGCATACATTCATAGGAACAAATGCACAATTACACAATAGATTTTCCAGTCTGAGAATAGGAGGAGAAAATGTGTGGCAGTTTGAGCAACAGGCCTTCTGTGGATGATGCAAAAAGAAGCTGAAATATTTATTACACATACATATACAGTAGTATGAAGTGTTGTAACACATCAAACATTTCAAGACAAACAGTGAACAGAGAATGGAGCATTTCTTAAATCATGTTTCAATGCTCTTCAGAGAAACCACAGGTACTATAACAGTTTATTGCCTAACTAAATTAAATCAATAGGTATAGCCATCCATCCATCCATCCATACATACATACATACATCTATCTATCCATCCATCCATCCATCCATCCATCCATCCATCCATCCATCCATCCATCCATCCATCCATCCATCCATACATACATACATCTATCTATCTATCCATCCATCCATCCATCCATCCATCCATCCATCCATCTATCTATCTATCTATCTATCCATCCATCCATCCATCCATCCATCCATCCATCCATCCATACATACATCTATCTATCCATCCATCCATCCATCCATCCATCCATCCATCCATCCATCCATCCATCTATCTATCTATCCATCCATCCATCCATCCATCCATCCATCCATCCATCCAAATAAATTCATTCTTCTATGTGTTTTACTTATCTAACAGCTCTATCTGCCCAAACGGCACGTCACATCACTTTGCTCTTACAAACCAACTTTACATGATGCACAGCAGTAAGCAGAGGCACAATGACTGGACATCATCATATGAAAAGGGCTACATTGATATTGACCTATTTCTATGCAGTCTAAGCAACATAATGCGACAATGGAACTCCAACAGTATAAAATGCTTGGATTTCCAGCATAATCTCCACATGAATAGGACAATTGTATTTAAATAAGGTACAGTGATTTTTTTAAATTATTTTTGAGTATGTTTATATGAGATTAAATTAACAATTCCTTAGAGCTAAAAAACAATCAAAAAATGTTTACCAGTAACACACAAAAACATACAAGCCCTGACCTTTTCATCAAGAGATAGCCTTCATAATGGAATGACTGGAGTACCAGAAAGTTGAGTGTACAAAACTTGTAAAGCCAGTGAAGAGGCAGAAAAATGAAAGAATGCTAAATCAAAGCAACTGGAAACACAAGGTACTGGAGTAGGAACTCTGTGGCCAATCTGTCATGGGTCAGTGGACGTGTTACTCACAGAGAGATTTAAGGTTGATATGTTTTGATGACATTTAGGTGATATTTTCACAGACAAAGTTAATTTCACCTTTAAAGCTGCATTCTCTGAACCTGATGGACTTTAAGAAAATGCTGACTTTATTCTAACTGAGAGATTATATTTAAGTTTTGAAGTCACTGTCGATTTGAAAAAAAAAAAAAACTGGCACTTTTTGTGGAGAAAGTAAATAATGCTCCCGTGTCCTCATCTTTGTCTCCATTTAACTATTTCATTTAACTTTTGAAAGAAGATTTAGTACTGTATGTGTAATCTAATCTACACACTTTAGTTATATTTTTGTCCTATTATCTTCGCTTCCAGAGCTGGTGTTCAAAAAAAGATAATATTCATGTTACTCAGCTTTTGTAGGAATTTTTGGACTCAGTACCCTTTTCAAGTCACAACTCCGATAGGGTTGTGCCGACAAGAGTGATCATTAGTAGCTATCCGTGTTGAAACTGAAGATGAGTTTCTCTTGAACCCCCAAAACTGGTTGCAAGGAAAATTGCTCTAGAGCAAAGAAACAGGGTTGCAGGACTGCAATACTGATTGTTTTAAACTAAAGCAACATACATTTATGGTTTACATGAGGGACAGACTATTTTTTTGTAGAAAGCTAATGTTTTTATGTTATTTAAAGAAAGCCTCCCTCAGAAATTTGGCAAATGAAAGTAATTACATGAACAGTATTTAATTTTATTTATTTTCCTTGTTTTTGCTTGTGCTTTTGTGGTGAGATTCTATTTCTCACCTAAATCCTCTCCTGGTACACGAAGGAGAGAGAGGAAAGTGTCATGTGATGAAAAAAGAAATAACCCTGCGTTCTACCAAAGAGTATATCTTATAGAGTACAATTACGTTTACTCATCTCAAGGAAACAAATCTGATGCAATGGTAACAGCGTGACTGTGAGGAAACATGGTTCTGTAAAATATGTTTTAATCTCTTGGATTTTGCAAGACAAAGAAAACATATCTGATGCTGATAGGTTTTAGATCAAATTCAATAGTAAATCTCACACCTGAAATTCCATTCAAATATTCATGTGTTGCTTACAGAACAATCCTTTTTCAGAGACATTTTACCTTTAAAACCAAACCATAAAACATAAACCAACTTCATGATTCCCTTATGTCCATTTTTTTTTGGCTATTATTATACTTTAATTCATAAAAGGTCTGCGACTATCCCTATTCTGGAGCTTTAATTTAGAATTCAATTAGATTAGTGGGAAATACAATTAAGTACTAAAAATTCTGAATGACTGGATTGTTGGCTGAGTCCAATTTCCTCCATGGCTTGGAATGTGTGTGATATAAGAAAAGGCTTTCTCTAATTGCTTGCAGACATTTTGCATTTCTTTTGCACTCCTCTGCTATGATAGGATGCTCAAATGTATTTAAATCAAATCAAATCTGCTAGAATAAACTTTTCTAACTTTTCTGAAAGAAACATTTCAGTGTCAGTGACGATGGATTTTCCAAAAATGTTTTTTGAAATGGTCAGGAAAATGGTGCCGAGCTAAAGATCTTGCCGAGTGAACAGTGAAAGAGTGATCTGTCTCCCAGACTGAAATAGGCCACTGCACGAAAATACCCAATGCCAAACAAATGTGTAAAAACAATGCACTTGAACTGGTTTGATGTGAGGTTGAGCCACTCTTTCTGGTAAGTTCTAATCACAAAGCTGATGGTAAACACTGCCCTACATATGTAGTCACAGCCTGCCATTACCTGTCACAGGCAGAATTACCTGTCTGACCTGAACAGTCAGATGGTGTTTACTTGAGTTCTGCTTGAGATCACATTGACTGTGTTGAAAACAAACATGTTGGTAAATTTAAATGGTAAATGAAATGCATTTACAAAGTAGAGCCACATTTCAACCAATTGCACACACAATGATAAACCAAAATGCAGGCAACTAGAGGTTAAGTGCCTTGCCCAGGGGGACATCGACATATAGCAGGAGGAAGCTGGAAGTGAATATACAACTTTTGGATTGCAAGACAACTACTCTTCCCACTGAGCCACAGTGGCCTCTAGAGTGGCTCTCGACTATTAATATTTCTTCTTCTTAAATGTAAAGACATAAACAATGTAATCCAATTCACCAAAAGTGTTGTCTTTTTTAAGATATTTTAATCTCTATAAAAGCTAAAATAACATAGCAGACGTTGGACCAAGTCATTACTTCCCAAGTGACAAGTAAGTCTTGGATGTGTGGCTCATTCTGATTTGTGGCTCATTCATACCCCTACTTCACTGTTAGGATGATGTTCTCAGGCTTCAAAACGTTCTCCCTTTTTCCTCCAAGTGTCACGATACACACACCAAAATATTAACCAGTCTCTTTGCTGAATGGTATTATGGCTGGATGTTCATGTGCTGTTTATAATTGCATATGATTGTTTAAACATATGAACGTGGCACTTTTAGGCAAATAGAAGTTGCATCCAAGATTTGTAAACGTCCACAATTCTCATCTTGATATCTCAACTCATTTCTTTAGATGTTTCCATGAGGTCACACAAGGAACCAGTGTGTTTGTGGTTGAGCTTTAAACTACACCCACAGATCTGCCTCCAAGGTACTCAAAAGTTGTGAATTAACCAATTACTTCATTATCTTGGCGTATCCAGTTTGTTTAAAGGCATAGTACGAAAGTATTTAAAATTCTATCTCTCTTATTATTCTACCATTTAGCAAATCTAGATATTTTTTGTAATCTTATCTGACCCAATACAGTAGTATGATTTAATGTCAGACAGAAAGAAAAAACATACTATCTCTCTCAGTGTTTGTAAATATCTGATTTTAACTGGATGTTTGATAATGATGTAGAGCATCCAAGACTTACTTGTCACTCGGGAAGTAATGACTTGGTCCAACATCTGCTATGTTATTTTAGCTTTTATAGAGATTTAAAATATCCTAAAAAAGACAACACTTTTGGTGAATTGGATGACATTGTTTGCGTCTTTAACAACAACTTAATGCTCACCCTCTACAGATGATCCACTTGGCCCTGTCTTTCAGTGTTTAACCCTGTCTCTCTCCTAGACATATTTACTGACTGAGCTTTTACTGTAACTAATTATATGTGCTCTCTTTCAGACTCTAACCTTGAAAACTGGCTCAGAGTTTATCTGTTCTTTCTTTCTAGATGAAACAACTGAAGGAGTTACATCCGTTAACAGTTAATTTTCCTTCCCATAGAAAGTACTCCTGGATCAGTGCTTCTGTGATCTGCTTCTTTGTTCTTTTTGTGTCTCTGCTCTGTTCTCTCTAACCCCCAGTCGGTCGTGGCAGATGGGCGCTCACACTGAGCCTGGTTCTGGTGGAGGTTTCTTCCTGTTAAAAGGGAGTTTTTCCTCTCCACTGTCGCTACATGCATGCTCAGTATGAGGGATTGCTGCAAAGTCAACGCCAGTGACTGTCCACTGTCTCTACATGCTCATCCAGGAGGAGTGAATGCTGCAAGTCTCTGACTCGATGCAATCTGCTGGGTTTCCTTAGATAGAAAAACTTTTTATCCAATTTGAATAAATAACTGAATTTGATTGCACTGTTCAATGGTTAGGATTAATTGTAATGTATGAACCTGACTTTGTGAAGTGCCTTGAGACAACATGTGTTGTGAATTGGCGCTATATAAATAAACTGAATTGAAACTGAATTGAATTGAATTGAATTGAATTGAATTGAATTGAATTTAATTGAATTTAATTGAATTTAATTGAAGTAGATGCTCTAAAAGCTCCCAATGTGTCAGTATTTTAGCATGAAAATAAAAACGATCTGGCTTTGATAGCGAAATGAAAACCTGCTATTTATCCCTGTGTTTAAACATTCTGCAAAAAAAAGTCCTTTGTTGTTTAAAAGGAGAAAGAAAAAAAGAGTGTCTGCATGTATTTCATGTCTACCTTAGCTGATATCCACCTCCAAAACTCCTTTATAAAAAGAGGCAATTATGTCACAGTTATTTTTATGTGTTTTGTTAATAGGTAAAAGAACCATGGATTATAATATATTTCCCCAAACAATCCTCTGACAATGCATTGCTTACAAACCAACTTGAGACTGCAGAGTTAAGCTACCCTGCTTTCTGGGTTTAAATTCAATCAGCCTCATTCTTGACCCTAATCAGTCTCTACTTCACCAGCCTTGTCTCCAAGGTGTGATCCCGGATTTGCTTCCTACTTCTGGCAGCCTGTACAGTACAACAATGTGCTGTCAGTATACATATAAAGACTCCTACCTAGTATTGGCTATTTACTAGGTTTCTATATTCTGCCCTCAAAATGTAAACTTTTCCTATACTTTCCCTGTTTTCCTACCCTCTGCAACTTTGTTGCACTTCGCCTTGGGGTCAGTCTTTTCACCACTTGTGCTTTTAACCATACAATCAGGGTTTCTGTTCTTTTGTCACAATATTGTCACATATTATCTCAAGTAAGCCATGTCAAACTCTGTTCTGTGGCTTTATGAATTAAAAACAAGGAGCAATATTCTGCTTGAACAGTAAATGTATGCATGCTCATTGTGAAGGATTACTGCAAAATTAACTGACTCAATGCAATCTTCTCAAAAAGAATTTTTTTCTGTTCTATGAGATATGCTTTTATTTCAGTGAGACTTGGCTGTCAGACCTTGTAATTTATTATTTTCTACAGTGATTTTTTTCCATCAAAACATTTAGATAAATCCATGCTTTCACTGGAGTACATTTAAGCAGTGGGAGAAATCACTGGTACAAAATAAAGTTTTACTGATGTTTTTGTTATGTTTATTCATGTAGCCTCTCCTCTTTCTCAAACACACATAATGGGCACCAAGAAGCAATTGTAGGCAGTAACAATGCTAATGCCCTTAAATTTCCAGTGGTAAATATTAAGTAGGAATCTCTTGCAGTACAGTTATGTTTTCTTCCTCACAGAAATGACACCTCTGTGGTCAGAACTGTAGCATATGATGGGCACAGACAAATAAGAGTTTATTTTAGGAAAAATATAGATGGTATTTAAAGTAATTGTTGCAAAACATTGAGCTGGATTTAGTACCGCTTTAGTATCGCTTTTACACAATGTCAAGTTTGTTTGGCTTTGACCTTGTGTATTCAATTGCATTGCTCAACGTGCCTTTATGTCCTAAAAATCTGCTGTTAAATGTTTCAAAGTACTTTAGGAAAATTTCAGCGTTGGAAAAAAGGCCTTTGTTTTTAAAGGAGTCAATAACCAGTCACACTGCAGTTATTATGACAAATTAATTCCCAGTTATTGATTCTAAAAGTTGGAAACCCCGTGTAACTGCAGTCTGTTGAAGTTACAGTCTCTTTTTTACATTCTTTATGCTGCACATTAACAACCACTGCATGCTTCTTAGCTTTGAGACCTTGAATATATTCAGTTTTCTCAGAGGACTTCATGCTGAAATTGAAATCTAGAGAACAAAAGCTTTACTTCACATAGCCATGAAAAACACATGGGATGGGGACAAAGAAATAACCCTGAATGTTTCTGATACACTAACCAAACTTCGGCATCTAAAATATCCTTGTGGAAGGCAACTTAATTAAATTCAAGTGCAGATGAGCAATGATAAAAAGCTATAACAGATCCTTATGTCCTTGTGAAGAAGATTGGAGCATCAAATTCATAAAATTTGCCTGTCATCCAATTGATAAACAGTAGCCTTACAGGCAGGGACAGACAATCATAAGGATACATCAATTCATGCCAAACCAAAATCTATATCATGGACAGGTGACGGCTGCTGATTGATCAGTTTAATTCCTGGAGGTTCTTCAACCTTCACAGATTTATGCAAAGTAGAGAATGTGGTTTTCCGAGAAATTATGTGGTCTCACTAAAAGAATTCATTAATCATTGAGAGAAATGTAAGAAATGTAAGCTCCGGTCTGCATGAGTGAAGTAGTATTTATGGATGTAACTCAGTTATTTGGCTTTGTAATGATTTATCAAATATTTCCCAGCTTTTGTGTTCATGTAGTTGCTAATGCAGTTTCTTCTGATGGATTGGAGGTTATCTGTGTTCAGCTTAAACTTGTTCGTTTTCATTCAAGTGCAAATTTGTTTTCCAGAATCCTAAAAATTAAAAAAAAATTAAAAGATATCAAAACCTAGTATCTTTGCCTGACATGTTCAAAGCTTCAACTCAATGCATGCTGAATTGTAATGGGATCCATTTGGTATGGGTTTGATTATCTGCTGGGTAGTTTAAAAAACTCTGCATGTTCATTTGTGTGAGAAAGACCAGAAATCTACTTCTCTGTGTCGGGAATTTAATAGAGACTTAGAGTTCAGTTGTACATGTCCGCCTCTCTGTTCAACCGACTGCACTTGGTTAGGCGCATCAGATATTCTAAAGAGGAGGCCCCGATCATACAGTGTATACATGTTTTACACAATAGATAATGTGTTACAAAATTACAATGATTGATCATAAACGGTGAGTGGTTGTGTGTCGGCTCGTGGCGTGGTGTAGCAGTAGAACATGCAATCCATATACAGAGGCCAGTCCTCGATGCAGCCCTCCATATGCTGCATGTCTTTCCCCTCTCTACACCCCACTCCCTGTCTGCCTTCTTTGGAAAGATAACAAAAAAAGGCCACTAGTGGCACAAAAAAATAATACAATAAAAAAAATAAAATGAAATAAAAGGTGAGGGGTGGAAACCGTGGGTGAGGCTAATTGGTCGTGAAAAAGGTGGGGAGTTGAATCTGTGGGTCAGACTTCAGACCCCCCTTGGTGGAGATGAAATATTGCTGCATCTTTGCCCCGGGCTAATCTTGATCCCAGCTGATCAGTTCATCCTGTTCTCGCTGTCCAGATAGTCAACATCTTATCATATGAGCTTTTAGAGCCTGTGTCAAAGCAAGCACCTTTCAATTTGGGTCAGAATAATGTCATGCACAACCAAATGACTGCTGCTTGGCCTCCTTAAACAAGTAGTCACCTCACAGCAGTCATTTGTATGAATTTACTCCCTCTCCTCTTTGATGTTGTCGTCTTTTCAAATCAATAAATTGATTTGAAAAGACAACGATGGGGTGAGATTTTGTTTCCTTGTTCCTTAGTCATTAAAGAAAAGTAAATAATTTTTACCGAAAATGGTTTCAGTAAAAAACATTTTAAAAAACTAAACTGCATCACCTCATCATTTTCTCTCTATAAAGAGTGTTTTAATTTTAAATATTCTGCACCTCTGAGTGTTGGAAAAGCAGTGCAAAGAAGTTTTCATAATGTTCATTTGCTACACCGGAAGTTTGAACATGTCACAGAAAGCTACAAAAGCTGCAAAAATATACATAGCACATAGAAAGGTATGGCATTTTGAGGTGATGCATTTAAAAAAATCACGGTATAAAATAATTGTTCTGTTGCAGAGTGTGACGGCAATATAAAAATTTCACGCTTGGTTGTTTCAGGGTACTTTTGGCTGCATCTACTTATTGTCTTTGTCTTTGTGTCAGGGGAAAGGAGGGCAGGCAGTGATGTAAGAATGAATGTTGGGGAAGTGTGAATTTGTGAGTCATGACTGCTGCTTTAATGAAATGGTGTCAGTGTGGGTTTATTCATCAAGAGACAAGCACCTCCTCTTCTATAAAATAGCAAATTGTTACATTTCTTTTTAGATCTAAAGGGGGTAAATATGCCTAAAACATTTCAAATGTTCCACCATTTAGTGAAATGATTTCATGGAGTAAAATAAAATGCAAAAGTTAGCATTGTGACAACCCAAATAAAACAAAATCAAAGCCTTATTTTATTTATATTTTTATTAAAATGTTCTAAAACTTTATCCAAAAATCTGAACATAATGGAGTCCATCAATACCCTGTCTGTCTGCACAGTCAGGATACACAGCCTCACTTTTCCTCCCCCTATCTTTCTCACGCGTCTGCTGGCCACACACAAGGCCCTCCATTCAAAGACCCTCCTCATCCAGCCGCAGTGGTCCCCTGAGGAGCCTCTGTATACACTGAGCTGCCTGGGATTGAAGTGTGAGATTGAAGGAGCCAGTGAGGCTCATTGCATCTTCCTCGCTGCTGACTGGGCTCTACAGGGTTTCCTTTGATTCCTACTCCCCACTTGGTTCAAAGACTCGTGATGAAGGCCTGTTTTGGAAATTATATGATGAATTGAATTTTAAGTTTTGGTTAAAACTTGTGTTTTTTTCTTATAAAGAGAAAGACATTAAAGCACATTGGGATTCCTGCAACTTGGAAGAAACATTAGAATGTCAAATATTTTTAACCAGATCTCCCATAAATTTAGAAAATGACCACTAAATATTGCACTGCATTTGGGTCACAAAACACTGTGAAGATGAGAAAGGTTTTGCAATTGTCTGTAGATCAGTTTGTTTCTAGGGCTGTTGTTTCATAGCTGGCACAGCTATGATTCAGAACCTTTGCTTGTAACAGAGCCATGCAAAAGTAATCATACTCCTTGAGCTTTTACTACCTTTTATCATGTTAGACCTAAAACATCAATGTATTTTACTTGGATTGTATGTGATTAACTAGTCCAA